>CM076584.1:1283596940-1283853649 GCA_034641835.2 Pinus albicaulis | reverse complement strand
TGTCTAGGAGAAAGGGATTGAACTTCATATTACTTGGATACATAAGGGCTTGCCAACATGCTTTTTCTAATTATACTATATTAGTCAACTTTTAGTTTAATTATAATTTCTATAATTTAAAAATTATGTTCAAATTTCACTTATACACATTTTTATTTAAAACTATATATATATATATATATATATATATATATATATATATATATATATATATATTCAAATACTATTGTAAATTAAATGTAAAAAATAATTCTCCCCACTTCTATAAAATTCTAACCTATAATTACGCTATAAAGCATATCTATTTGAAAACAACTTTCCTAAATTGTTACGTGTACCATTGTGAGCCCTTGATTTTAATGTTAGATGATTAAAATCATCTCTACCTTTGGATCGATTACTTTTATTAATCAATTATGAAATAAAGAAAACTGTTTTACAAATTTTGTCAGCTCTTCCAGAGCAATGATTACATCGGCTTTCCAAGAAATCAAACCCTCGCCTTCGTGCTCCCTGCGGCCTGTAATATCAATGCTTCACCCCAATCTTGCCCAAGTACTGGGTATCTTTCTTTTGTAGATCTTTGTAAGGTTTGAAATCCTTCTTTCGTGGATCTTTCCAAGATTTAAAATCTTGAACGACATGTGCTAAACATTTTTTTCCCAAATTTAATGTGGTCGTGCAGATGTTTCTTTTATAACTGCAGCTGCCCATGCTCCTCAAAGCCCAAATATCGCAATTTTATGCTTCGTCTCAGTTTATATTCTTGAGAATTTATCTGACATGCTCTTTTGTGTAGACATTTGAGGGTGCAGAATTTCGTTTGCTTAAGCTCAAATTCTTGAAAACTTATTCCATATTTTATTTTAAAACCGGGATTTGAGAGTGCTAGTTTTGTGTCATTCCAACATTTCTCTGCTAAAACCTACTTCTATGTTGAGAACAGAGGAAATCGTTTACTTTAAGATAAATTTTTGAAAATTTATTCCTTAAGATGTCTTATATGCTCTGAAAAAACTAGAGCGAGACAGAGTTTCTTCATTTTAATTTAATTTCTTCAACATTTGTCCGGTACTTTTTCAACATTTATCCGACACTTTTCTTTCAGAATCTACCTTTACATTGAGAAAAACGAAAGGAGGTAGATGTTTGTTCTTTACAGTTTAATTTCCTACTTATTTATGGAACTATTAACTTTTTTAAAACCTACGATAAAACTTGAAAGTCTGCAAGTTTTCCTTCACTTTAGTTTAAGATCTTGAAATCCATTCTGCACTTTTCTTTTGAAGCTTAACTTTTTTTCCTTTACTTTTTAAAATTCTTGAAATTCATCTTGCACTTTTCTTTTGAAGCTTAACTTTATTCTTTTGAAGCTTAACTTTTTTTCCTTCACTTTTTCTTTTGAAGCTTAACTTTTTTTTCCTTCACTTTAGTTTAAATTCTTGAAATTCATCCTGCACTTTTCTTTTGAAGCTTAACTTTAGTTTAAATTCTTGAAATTCATCGTGCACTTTTCTTTTGAAGCTTAACTTTATTCTTTTGAAGCTTAGCTTAACTTTTTTTTCCTTCACTTTCGTTCAAATTCTTGAAATTCGTCCTGCACTTTTCTTTTGAACCTTAACTTTATTCTTTTGAAGCTTAACTTTTTTTCCTCCACATTAGTTTAAATTCTTGAAATCCATCCTGCACTTTTCTTTTGAAGCTTAAATTTATTGAGAGAGAGAGAGTGCATAATTTCCGTTCGTTTCAAATTAAATTTCCCAAGAAATTGTGAGACATTTTCTTTTTCTTTAAAATTTATTTGGCATTTTTCTTTCAAAACCTACGTTTACATTCAAAATATTTGAAGAGTGCAGTTTAGTTTAAATTAGTGAAAATGTATCAGGCATTTTTCTTTCACGACATAAGTTTATGATGAGAAAACACAATCAAGCAGGTTTTGTTAGTTATATTTTAAATTCTTGGAAATTTATGTTACATTTTTCTTTTATAACCTAGGTTTATGCCGGGAAATCTTAAAGCTTGAAGGGGGAATCTTGAAAGCCTGAAGGGTTGAGGAGTTTTATTTCTCTGTACTTTCAACTTCGGAGAATTTATCTAGGTATTTTCCTTTTAAAAACACCAGCATATGCTGAGAAAGATAAAAATGTAGATGTGCAGATTTAGTTTGTTTTAGCTTAGATTCATGAAAAATTATCGGACATTTTTATTTTAAACTATACGTGCATGAACGCAGGCTCTCATTCATTTGAATGTTTACCATTGGCTTAGAATTTTTCCATTTTATTTTATTTCTGGTTCTAATGTAGAGTTGCGAAGACGAAGTTTGCACTGGTGTGGAACGACACCTCAAGCACGACACTCGCCATTGCCGCCTCAAACATATTCAAGGGCTTCGCCATCTCTGCCCCGGCGTGGAACACTGCCTCCTCAAACATTAACAGCCTCGCCACCTTCGCCCGTTGCTTCGACAGGTACGCTAAAGATTTTTTATGTTGCACTGGAAGGATTTGTGTATGAAATTGAAATATGAAGGGAATTTGATTTTGTGGATTTGGGGTTGAATCTCACCCCGGCAACAACTGTGCCTGCAGTTCACAAACATGGGACACCTTGACAACCTGTCATCATGGTTATTGTTGGGAAACTCTTACTTATCAGCTTTGCGGTGGATATAAATTATTTTCGTGTAGCTAGATCGTCATCAAATTTTGAGTAGAATGTAACTTTTTTCTTAAACAAGAGCTAATCGAGAAAAAAAAAATCTCATTGAACTAGGAATGGCTTGTAAAGTCTTGATTTTAGAATCGGTGGATATCAATTATTTTTGTATAGCTAGATCATCATCAAATTTTGAGGAGAATGTAATTTTTTTCTTAAACCGCAACTAATTGGGAAAAAAAAAATCTCACTGAAGTTGGAATGGCTCGTAAAATCTTGACTTAGCAGAATCTACTGCACCCCTTATATCCTATAATTGATTCATGAAAAGCAAGCCTATCTTTGATTGATATAGAGATGTTTCAAAAGCTCACACTCTATTTAGCAACATCACACTCTATTTAGCCTACGTTGGCTTAAAATATGTAGTAATTTTATTATTCATTTAAAGTTAATTGGTTTCAGTGCTACAATCTTTCCACCCAATTTTAAATTTGTCTTTTAATAATTTTTTTAATTTACTAAATGTGATTTCTCAGTTGGTTTTAAGCTTATGGTTTGAGTTTAGCATAATATTTTTTTTCTTAAACAACAGCTAATCGAGAAAAAAAAAATCTCACCGAACTAGGAATGGCTCATAAAATCTTGATTTCAGAATCAGTGGATATCAATTATTTTTGTGTAGCTAGATCGTCATCAAATTTTGAGGAGAATGTAATTTTTTTCTTAAATCTATTTCTTCTCAGAAGTATAAACTTATTAAAAGAGCCTATAAATGGTACTTGGAATGTGTATCAATGAACTTAGCCTCTGTGCTAGCAATTAAAATATTGCATGCCAATGAAATTTCAGAGCCAGCAGTGACAGCATATCCATTTATGGCCCCTATAATAGGCTTCTGAGATTATTCCATCTGATAGACAGGATTTGTATCCATATTCACTACATCACCTTCGAAAATGTCAAGGGTAGCTGTAAAATCCTGCAAATCACGCATCCCATATCAATCCATATGCTCAATATACATCCATATATATATATATATATATATATATATATATATATGAAGTGAAAAGAATAGAACATGTGTATATATTGATTGGAAACATCAACCATAAAACCAAAGTGAACAAGCTCAGAAATGGGCAAAAGAAAAATACCACCCCTGAACAAAATGCTCTGCCAGCCCCTGTGATGATGATAACCTTGACAACGGAATCCTCATTCAAAGATGTAAAATCTTTTTCCAAATCATGAATCATGCACTTTGTTAATGCATTCAGTGATTTGGGCATGTTTAGGGTTCTGCAAGCTATCCCATTCTCTCTTTTTTTCACTAATATGAGATATTCGGATCTCTTAGAATCCTCCATTGTTCCTAGAAAAATTTCTCTGTAAGAATTCTTCAGTTAATAAATCTGCAAACAGAACAATCCCAAATATTGAGTCCCAATAAGTGAAAAGACTTGAAAACCATACTACCTGGGAACTTGTTAAAAATAATATTTAATGAAACTCTACAGTTTTTAAAACTCATGTATATTCATACAAGTATCTCAAAAAATTATATTAAAACTGTTCAAAAAAATAGTTTTTCCTATAATGTTGGACTCAGGCCTCCATTATTTGACCAAACCAATTTATCCTCTATGTTCTTAATTCTAAGGTGACTCATTTTCAGTTTTCTTGTATATTCTTGCCATACATCTTCTTCAATACTATCCAAACCTAGGAAGTTTGCTTTCTTCCACTCTTGATGCCATATACATTAGTATTCTAGGGAGGTTGTACAATTTAAGTTATAGTTGTTTTCAAGGACTTTGTAATCTTCTCCATTTCCAACCCGAGAAAGGATTAGCTCCTACCTTTACTCTTTCTCCATTAACAACTTCCCACAGTAGGAAATTTTGCACAATATGGAAGGCTTGGACAATGGCCTTCCAACATATCAACAAATTATATTATGAGTATTCTTGGAAGGTCTTCTAATGAATTAGGTTCAATGTATTTCTAGAGGATAACTTAGCTTCGTAGGCCCTTATTTGATATGAGCCTTCATATGCATCTAGCTACCAAAACCTTCCCAAAATGATGCATATTCTTAAGCTCTAACTCCTTCACCACCTTAAAACTCAACTTCTTCATCAATGCTTGGACAATGGCCTTCTAACATATCAACAAATTATATTATGAGTATTCTTGGAAGGTCTTCTAATGAATTAGGTTCAATGTATTTTTAGAGGATAACTTAGCTTCATAGACCCTTATTTGATATGAGCCTCCATATGCATCTAGTTACCAAAGCCTTCCCAAAATGATGCATATTCTTAAGCTCAAACTCCTTCACCACCTTAAAACTCAACTTCCTCTATACTACTATTTCCTTTGCTACTGCTTTATAGCGTTTCCTTTGCAACATATCATGCAATTGCTAGTATATTGAATTTATAATAAATATATAATTATAAAGAGTTAAACTTCTTAATAAACATATACTTTTAAAAAAATCCTAGAACATATTATACAAATTACGTTATATATACAAATTAATAGTAGTTTTTTAACACCAATCTAAGACGAGTAGTGAGAAAAAAATTATTTAGTGTGAAGCTGACATAAGAGTCAAGTGAGTAGTTTATAGTTGGTTCCATAACGTGAAGCCCCAACCTATGGTGAAAGGAAATCAAACTTCATTTTCCCGCAGCTCTTTTGAAAACAATACTTCATGTTTTGTTGTTGGTTTAATTAAGGGTAGGAATCCTCATGATGATTTTTTATGTTAAATCATGTAACTTATAAAAGGACATAGAGAGTTCAAAGAGGTCCACTCTAACATGAAGGAGATTTATATATATGATAATGATAATATAATTGTTTTTTCAATGATACTCTCTACTTTTTCGGATAAGTGCATTTCACATCCAATTTTGAAAAACAACTCGCTGTCGTTTTTTAATTGGTATTAAGTTGATTGGTATTAAGTTTAATAGTGAAAACGTTGATTGGTATGAAGTGTAATAATGGAAAAAGAGAGGCATCAAACCGACTAGATTGACCTAAATAAATGAATAGTCTTTTCAACGCTATCATGCTTTATGGAATCTAATCTATCTGTTAAATAAACAAATATGAGTTAATCCAATTAACCAATTTCTTTATAAATAAAATTTAATATTTAATTAATTATTTAGTTTTAATAAAAAAAATTATTATATTTATTATAAATTTGATTAACTTAATCTATTTGATTAATCAATTTTCATAGTAATGATTTTTGTAGATCTAGTTAATTTTTATTTTTTAATTTATGGTTATATGTTAATTTTTTTTTGGGTTAAAAGCATATATATATTTAAGTATTGAGGGCTTTTTCACAACGCATTATATTAGATATTATTTTTTGGGATTCAACTGTGTTAAGTTAGTCATTCATTCATGACCATTTCCATGAGAGGTAGTAGTAACTCACTAATTTCTCATGATTTTTAAAGAGTCCACCTAGCACATTATATTAGATATCATTTTTTGGGATTCGACTGCCTCAAGTAAGTCATTCATCCATGACCATTTCCATGAGAGGTAGTCGTAATTGACTAATTTCTCATGATTTTTGAATAGTCCATGTAACACTCGTTGCATCGAGTGATGCTCACAAGGGTGAAGAAGTGAGATTGAAAGCAATAAAATGAATTACCTGAACTACAAGACACTATATTATTTTAGTCTCTAGAACGGTCAAATATCATTTAATTATTTTGCTTTACTTCTAAAAGAAAAACCCATGGTGAGAACAAAGCCCAAATAAAATTACAATTATACGGTATTCTATACCTGGGAGCCAAAAAAAGAAAAAGGAAATATAAGAGAAAGGGAAACGGCGTCAAAGAACGGGGAATAACGGCAAAAGTTACCGCGAAGAACGGGAGGAAATGGAAATGGAAACAGCAGAAAACGTTGCCGCAAAGGAAGGGAGGATGCTTTGAAGTGTTCTCCCGTTGGAATCGAAAATTGGAGAGGGAAAGAACAGCGAACTTTGCCACGAAATGGAAAAGTATGACGTGTCCTAAATACACGGAACGAAGCAGAAGGACGAACATTCGGCCACCGCTTTGTTCTTCTGAGCCGTTTTGGAGTGGTCTTCATTACTCTAGTAACTAATTTAACCACAAGGTCTCAGCTATCTTTCAGTATTAAAAAAATATATATATGTACAGAAAGATTTAGTAATTTTATAAATTTCAGATCACTTGAATACATTTGAACCCAATTCAGCTTCGATTTTACTTTCGATGTGTGACTTCTTTTACTTTAATTTTAATCTTATTATTTTATTTTATTTTAATTTTAATGTTATTTGTATATTTATTGTTTGAATTTAGGTTTTTGTTTTTGCAATTTATGTTTTTTCATCGTAATAAAGATGTCAGCCCAAATGTATGTCAATAGTGAATTTCAAGTTATATCTTTTTCAATAAAACATTATTATGATGTCGGAAAATGGTCATCGTTCATATGCGTTATGGTATCGTGCATTGTTGATGTAATTTTATTGTAGATTAAGATTTACTTAACCATACTCATGATGATGTTGAAGGTTCTAATAGAGTTATTAGTGGTAATATACTACTAGCTAACCATACTAGGGTTTATGGAGGACATTATGATGAAAAGATATAGAAGAGTGTTTAAGATATAAGATTTATAACAGGTGTTTTAATGCTCACATTTTTCATCGTCATCCGAGGAAATGGACAATATTTTATTAGCTTACGTGGTGAAGGGTTATTATTATATGTCTTAAAGACTGACTTAACTTCTAGGTTTACGAAGGAATTGAAGGGAAAGTCAATGTCAATCAAATGTCAATCAAAGGACGTTTAGCTTGACGTTTACATGGAAGCTAAGTGAATGTTGTTTCTATAAGATGAGGAACTCGAATAACTAGAGCAAGTTTCACAAAATGAATAAAATGAATATGAATAACATATGTATTGGATGATAATAAATGTTACGCAGAAAATGAAAGAATTGAACATGAGAATTCAATATTCATTTTCTAAAAGAATTTAAGAAGCTACTAACCTAAGTGAATGTTGTTTCTATATGATGAGGAACTCGAATAACTTGAGGAAGTTTCACAAAATGATTAAAATGAATAACATATGTAGTTGATGATAATAAATGTTACGCAGAAAATGAAAGAATTGGACATGAGAATTTAATATTCATTTCTAAAAGAATTGAGATGATAAATGAAAATATTATATTAAAGAGAAGGTGTCACATATATTACGCCACAACAAAAAGAAAAAAAATTCTTTTCACCATACAAAAGGATTAACTTTTCGTTCTACTTAGTATTTAATGCAAGGAGAAGTAACATTTACTGCGTTGGCAGTACAAGGCATTATCTAACTCAGCAATAATTTATGTCTCGTGTACAAACCAAAGCTTTCAAAGGTTATGCAAATATAAATAGTTTACCAACTTGATTTGTGTGCTCGTAAGGTTTGCCACGTACCATACTTTCCCAGCGCATTTAACGAATAAACTTAAGTCTGGTTGTAATATATGCATTGTTGGACGTCCCTGGAGGATTCTCATTATGGTTAACGCATGAGGTAAGCTTGAAATTGCAACAGGCTTGGCGCGCGCAATTTATTATGGCCTTGTTTTCAGATTTATGCTTTACGCCACCTGGCAGAACATTCATTCCATCCGTCCGGATGGCAGCTCCATTCACTCTCGGCAGTGTTTGATCCTCCTGCCAAGTTTGGCTGTGTTAATCCTTGGATCCTCAAACCCTTCGGCATTCACTCTGACTGCAATCGGAGTGTTAAACTACGTTTGGGTTTCCTTGAATACTGCTCGGTGCCCTCGGCATTATGATTTTTTGTCTTTGTTTCAGTGGTCAGGCATAGCAAACTCTGCCGTGATGTATATAATAGATCAAGACCACCAGGTAAATCGATGTGGTTTAACTATCTCGTTTTGTTTTATTTTTATTTACTTTCTCCCTGCAAATGCTTGGTTTATTGTTTGGATCTGATGTTTTGCTCATTCCGGGTATTTTCTTAGGTCGGCTATCCACGCTGCAGCTCCAGCCAGCTGCAGGAAGGTCTACCATCTGACACCCAACTTCCTCGGGACTATGGTAAGAAACTCATTCTTCCTTCGTCCAACTGGGTCTGCTCAGAGTCGACCTCTGCAAACCCTCGTTCTTTATTTTTATTTTTTTGTCTTCGAACAGCATTCTAATATTCGTTTCCTCACTGATTCCGCAGGCGAAAGGAAAAAGGTTCAACCTCTTACCAGGTAGCTTCCTCCCCAGGAATAGGCGTTGTGGTTTGTTTTATAATCGATGCTCTCAAATCTCTTATTTGAGGTTTACTGACTAGTTTGTGTTGCTCATGGCAGGTAAGCGGGTTCACGACCTTCCAGTCACGTTTTCTTGGTTGTTTTACCCCAAGCAAATTCACGGCTAATAAATGGTCTTCCTGCACAAGTATTTAACCCTTCCAAGGGTGCTTAACTTCTTCCACTCGCCCTGTCGAAGGTTACAGTTTTTCGGACTTCGGCTGCAATAGATTGTAGCCAGGGCCTTGAGCCGTTTAACTAGGGTTTGTTAGGTTTTCTCCTTAATGTTGGCTAGGTGGCTATCACTGCTTCCGTATGCAGATTGATAGCGTTTGGGGTTTTTTCCCAAGGTTGAATTCTGAAGTATTACTGAACTGTACTGTTTTTCAGCATATTTTCAAAATGGGTCCGTTAATAATTTTCGACCCAGTTTGTTTGTTAAGAGTAGAGTCATTGCACAATATACAATGGCTAACTGTGTTAAATGCGTGACGTTTCGTGCTTAATAATCATATGGTAATGAATTCTAGTATTGGACCGTCCTGCATGTAATATTATTCAGGGTTTTTCCTTTTTATGCATGTTAGTTTATCTCCAAAAAGTTACTCGATGAGTTCTGTTATGTTCTAGATTTTCCTGTTTCGGTTATTTCCTGCAATACCCCCGGTGCAATGAATTCTCTTCTTTTGTTATGTAATTTTATGAGAATATGATAAAACCAGTGTTGCCATACTTCGGCAATGTACAGGCTATGAGGTTCCAAATCTTTTCAGGGAGGAGATTTGCTTGTTTCTACCTCATTTCTGTCTTTAAATGCTACAATAGCTATTAGTTTTCCCAACGTTTGGTGTTGTTTCAAGTAGACTGGTTAATATATATTCTCCATTTAATTTCTCGCTACCCGCAGGCTATCATTACATGCCATTAGAGTGGGAATGTTGTTTGTTTTCTTCTCAGTTTTCTGGTGCGCTTGTCCTTATTTTCTTTATTTCAAGAAATAAATAGAAATTCGCAAGTTTGTTCTAGTATCATTTTAGAAACTTCAGCATAGAGAGATATTAAAGTGAAACAAATACTCCATAACTTATTTAGATTTATCAGCAGAACTACCCAGAGTACTTTTCCGAAATTTTACAGTAAGAAACAGGTGCTTTTCTCTAGTTAACAGTACTTTTAGATTCACTTTCTAGTTTGCGCGGAACACTTAGAAACCTTCATCTGTTAAGCAGTAACATTCAATGATATTTACCTGGTTAGCATTAACACTCTGGAACATATAACTGGTTAACAATATCACTCAGATACTTATAGATATCTGTTTAACAACAACACTCAGAGACTTATATATTTGGTTAACAATAACACTTAGAAACTCATATATATCTGGATAACAATAACACTCAGAAAATTATGAATATATCTGATTAACAGTAACACTCAGAGTATACTTATCTGAGTTTAAGAAATATTTTCAGTTGATGTCCTCCCAACCTTCAAGGGAGGCTATTACGTCCTCCACTTGCCCCCTAGCTCCAGAATCTGGACTGTGCCACGGGTTAATAGTGGAGATGCCTCTGTTGTGACCTCTGGATGGCCAATCCAGTCACCAATAAAATATCTGGACTCTCAAGGGATTCAGTAAGCTAATTTCCACTGGACCTTTCCAGCCCAAGAAAATGCTTCTCCCTTTTTTTCCCAAGATTCACAGAACCCCCACCCCTTTTCAGTACTCTTTTTATCCTCAAGGGATGGGTAACTGTATCTCCAACTGTCCCCAACCACCTTCTATTCTTAGAAAACTTTTACTAACAACTTTTTAAAGATTTCATTTTCATTTTCTAATCCTCCTATTTAATAATTTTCATTAACATAATTGATTTCTTATTTTTATCCCAAAGCAATGTCTCAAGTCTTTTACCAGAATTAAAATAATAATTGTCTTTTAACTAGTACATACTAGTTAATCTTAACGAGGCTGTTACATCTCCCCCCCTGAAAGTAACACCGTCCTCGATGTTTTAAGCCCATCTCTGCGAAAAGTTCCGGGTAGGCCTCTTGCATGAATCTTTCATCCTCCCAAGTAGCCTCATCCGGTCCAAAGTGCTTCCACTGCACTTTCACATGGACAACTACTCTTCTGCGGAGTTCTATCTCTCTTCGATCAAGTATGCGTTGCGGCTCGAACAGAAACTCTTCCTCCGGTTCTACCTGAAAATAAAAGTGTTTTCAGTCAGTCCTCTTATATTTTAATCAAATTTTCCAGTTAGGACTTTCTTTCCTACTCTTTTCCCTACCTGAACATTCTGCCAATGAATTACATGTTTTTCATCATGTACATATCGCTTTAACAAGGATACATGGAACACATTGTGTACTTGAATATGGCTGGGCAAGGCCAATCTATAGGCTACCGGTCCCACTCTTTCCATTATTTGGAAAGGGCCACAGTATCGGGGAGCCAGTTTGGCACAAGAGGTCCACCTCAAAGTGCTTCTTTTCGGCTTAATCCTTACGTATACATGGTCCCCTACCCTGAATTCACGGTAGGAGCTTTTCTTGTCTGCATAAGTCTTTTGTCTATCTTGTGCAGCCTTCAGATTCTGCCTTAGCCTTTTTACCTCAGCTTCCATTTCAGCCAACATTTCTGGTCCTAATAAAAATTTTGTCTCGTGACTACTCCAGTTTATAGGTGTACGACACTGCCTTCCATATAACGCTTCAAAGGGACTCATTTTCAAAGATTTTTGATATCCGATGTTATAAGCGAACTCCACAAGATGCAGATAATCTTCCCATTTGACTGGCTGCTACATTACATACATGCACAACATATCTTCTAGAACTTGATTTACCCATTATGTTTGCCCATCTGTTTGAGGGTGATATGATGTGCTAAATTGTATCTGTGTTCCCAATCCAGAGAACAAGGTCTTCCAAAATGTAGATGTAAACTTGACATCTCGATCTGAAATCACAGTCTTTGGCATGCCATGCGGTCTAAAAATTTCCTTCATGAATATATCTGCAATATGTACAGTCTTGTAAGTGGACTGCACAGGTATGAAATGGGCAGATTTACTTAATCTGTCCACCACTACCATAATCGAATCATTCTGCCTCTTTTTCCGGGGTAGACCTGTGATGAAATATAGAGAGATGACTTCCCATTTCCACTCAGGAATAGGTATAGGCTGCAATAGCCTTGCAGGGTGTTGATGCTCCACCTTAACCTGCTTCCATTCCAGACATTTGCTTAGATATTCTGCAATATTCTTACGCATGCTTGGCCAATAATATACCTTTCTTATTGTAGTGAGCATCTTTTGATATCCCGGGTGACCAGCGTAATTGCTGCGATGGAATTCATTAAGGATCAACTCCTTAAGGTTCGCACGATTCGGCACATAGATTCTTTTGCGAAAGGTCATCACTTGATCTCCATTCCTTCCCCATTCTGATGATATTCCTTGCTTCCTATCATCCTCCATTTGCTGCCACGAGAATTGGTATTCAGGGTCCTTTTGGGCTTCTTCTTTTAGCTGATCTGTCAATCGGCTTTCTGATTGACTGAAATACATTGCATAAATTCCATGCACTTTTTTGCTCAAAGCATCTACAACACGATTTTATTTTCCTTTAACGTGTTGTATCCATGTCAAATTCACTCAAGAAGGCATTCCATCTGGCCTATCGAGAGTTTAAATATGCTTGCTTGACATAATTGGTCAAGCTGCTATGGTCGGTTTTAAATACAAACCTTTTACCCAGCAGATAATGCCTCCACACTCGGAGGGCATGAACTACTGTGGTAAGCTCTAAATCATAAGAAAAATATTTTTGTTCATATTCTTTCAGCTTCCTAGACTCATATGCTATTACCTTTCCTTCTTGAGTTAATACTGCACCAACTCCTTCCTTGCTGGCGTCAGTACACACCACATAGTCTTAATTTGGGTCATCCACCCTCAGAATTGGTGCTATGGTTAGGAGATGTTTCATCTTTTCAAAGTTGTCCTGGCATTCCTTCATCCATTTGAAAGGCTTTCCTTTCTTTTGCAAGGACGTAATAGGATAGGCAATCTTATAAAACCCTTCGATGAACCGCCTGTAATATCCCGCCAGACCCATAAATGATCTAATGTCCGCCACATTCTGTGGTACTTGCCATTCCATAATGGTTTTAATCTTTTTAGGGTCCACGACTATTCCTTCAGCTGTCACAACGTGACCAAAGTATTGGATTTCTGATTTAAAGAAGTCGCACTTGCTGAACTTAGCATAAAGCTGATGCTTCCTCAACATTTCCAATACTATTCTCAGATGTTTCTTATGTTCTTCCTCGCTTTTTGAGTATATCAATATGTCATATATGAAGATCAGTACAAAGTTATCTAAAAACTAATGAAAAATGCCATTCATCAACCTCATAAAGGTTGTTGGCGCATTTGTCAATCCGAAGGGCTTTACCACAAACTCATAGTGCCCATATCTAGTGCGGAATGTTGTTTTGCAAATATCCTCATCCCTGATCCGAATCTGATGATATCCGGACCTCAAATCTATTTTAGAGAACACCTTAGCACCTCTCACCTGATCGAATAAATCATCAATTCTGGGTAGAGGGTATTTATTCTTAACAGTCAGCTCGTTCAGTTGCCGGTAGTCCATACACATGCGTAAGGTTCCATCCTTTTTTCTAACAAAAAGAACTGGTGCTCCCTAAGGAGACACGATTGGGCGAATATACCCTTTATCTAACAATTCTTGCAGCTGTATCTTCAACTCAGTTAGTTCTGGTATACTCATTCTATAAGGTGCTCGTGACACCAGAGAGGCTCCGGGCAGCAATTCAATGGTGAAGTCGATATCCCTTTTGGGTGGCAACCCAGGGATGTTTTCTGGAAAAACATCCAAGAATTCTTGTACTACAGGAATATCTTCCATATTTGGAGCCTTTCTCTTGGATTGAGCGTATCCTACTTGAATTGTGTACAGCTGACACCCTTTTCTGATACATTTGCCCATTTGAGATGCTATTATGGGGCGTAATTGTACCGGCTTTTTAATTCCTTTGATTTCCTTACGCGTGCCATCTTGCATTTTCTAGTAAATTGTCTTGTCTTTGCAGTCCACAAGGGTTCAATGTTTCTCCAACCAGTCCATCCCCAATAACACATCATACGATCCTAGTGGTAAAATATTTAAATCTTCTTGTATCTGCTGTTCTGCCACTTCCACTATACAATTAGGAATTTTTGCAGTGACTTTACGTTTTGCCCCAGTAGCTAATTGAACTAACCATGAGTTCTTAAATTTATGTTCTTTTAGTTTGCATAATTCCACTATTTTAGGACTTACATAACTTAAACTTGCTCCAGGGTCTATTAAAATCGAAACAGGTTTAGTTAGTATAGTACCTTCCAATTCAATCATAGTGGGCTGGAAATCAGCCTGCCGATCCTCCAAGGCTGCATTTATGCGAGGTATATTTCGCGCCACGTCACCCACTGTAGATGCCTCCTGCAAATTTGCTACAGCTTCATTTTTGTGTCGTTGGGGACAATTTTTGTAATAATGAGCCTCCCCACAGCCCCAGCACTGTAGGGGAGGTTTTGAATTCTGTCCCTGCTTCGGCTTGCTGGAAGCCTCAGTGGGTTTCTCCTCTGCTGGCCACTTGATCCTTTGATGGTTTTTACCAAACTGCTTGCCAACAACATTCCGTGCCAAGCCTTTAATGTTACTACTTTTACTATTTTTAAAATTGGAGCTACTTTTCTGATGTTTCCTTGGCTGCCAGCTTTTCCCACCATCACCCTTGGCCTTGTTCTGCTGGTAGCACATTCATGCTTTAAGAATTACCTCATCCATGGTCTCTGGGTTGACAAATTCTATCCGCTCCCTCATTGGGGCGGGTAAACTGCTTAAGAACCTCTGCACCTTGGCTTTTTCCTCCCGAAGGTAAGGAACGTAACGCAACAGGGAGTTGAATTTCGTAACATATTCATCCATGTTCATCTGCCCTAGACGAAGGTCATGAAACTCCTTCTCTTTGTCATCATAAAATCTCTCTGTTAAATACTTGTCCTTAAAGTATTGCTAAAACTGTTCCCATGAGAGATCTCGCTCATCAATTTTGCGTACATTTTTCACCTCCTCCCACCACAGAGTGGCTTTTTCTCGTAGCTGATAAATAGCCAATCTGGCCTTCAAATTGCTGTTGTATTCATATACCTGAAAATACTTGTTTATGTTGATTAACCAAGCTTCAGCCACCTCCTCCGCCTCACCGTCAAAGGTTGGTGGTATAATTTTACGAAATTCCCCTTGAAGTTCCACTTTCTACCTTTTATGATCTTGCTGATCGGACATATTGCCTGATTCTGCCTCATTATAATTTCTGTTTTTACTCTTTTGAGATGGACTCTTTTCATTTCTACCAGTAGTATCATTTTTGGTTTGATGTTCTTCTTGTTCCGTGGATAATTCTTTTTCCGCACTAGGATGTTCCATCTCCTAGTTTTGCTTATCAGATAAACTTTTCAAGATCTTTTCTTGATCCTGTAACAACCTCTCATTGTCCCTCCGGACTCTTAACATTTCTTCTTGTAAATGATGTACTGTACTTAGCAAGAATGCAGTTTGTTGCTGCTGTTCCTCCAACAGTCGACTCATTTTCTGGTGTTGTTCAACTGTTAATTGAACCCACATTTTCGGATTCATGACTATAGCGACTGGGGTTTCCTCTAGTTGTGACTGAGTTGCTGCAACTTCTCTCATTTCTCTTGCTTCTCCTTAGTGCACTATTCACATACACAGCTTCACTGTTAGTAGACCCCTTAAGATTCCAGTGTAGCAACCTGGCTCTGATACCACTTGTCAAATATATTACGCCACAAAAAAAAAAAAAAAATCTTTTTACGATACAAAAGGATTAACTTTTTGTTCTACTCAGTATTTAATGCAAGGAGAAGTAACATTTACTGTGTTGGCAGTACAAGGCATTATCTAACTCAGCAATAATTTATGTCTCGTGTACAAACCAAATCTTTCAAAGGTTATGCAAATATAATTAGTTTACCAACTTGATTTGTGTGCTCGTAAGGTTTGCCACGTACCATACTTTCCCAATGCATTTAACGAATAAACTTAAGTCTAGTTGTAACATATGCACTGTTGGACGTCCCTGGAGGATTCTCATTATGGTTAACGCATGGGGTAAGCTTGAAATTGCAACAGGCTTGGTGCGCGCAATTTATTATGGCCTTGTTTTCAGATTTATGCTTTGCGCCACCTGGCAGAACATTCATTCCATCCGTCTGGATGGCAACTCCATTCACTCTCGGCAGTGTTTGATCCTCCTGCCAAGTTTGGATGTGCTAATCCTTGGATCCTAAAACGCTCCGGCATTCACTCTAACTGCAATCGGAGTGTTAAACGACGTTTGGGTTTCCTTGAATACTTCTTAGCGCCCTTGGCATTATGATTTTCTGTCTCTGTTTCAGTGGTCAGGCATAGCAAACTCCGCCCTGATGTATATAATAGATCAGGACCACCAGGTAAATCGCTGTGGTTTAACTATCTCGTTTTGTTTTATTTTTATTTACTTTCTGCATGTGAATGCTTGGTTTATTGTTCAGATTTGATGTTTTGCTCATTCCGGGTATTTTCTTAGGTTGGTTATCCATGCTGCAGCTCCAGCTAGCTGCAGGAAGGTCTACCATCCGGCACCCAACTTCCTCCGGACTACGGTAAGAAACTCATTCTTCCTTCGTCCAACTGGGTCTGTTCAGAGTCGGCCTCTGCAAACGCTCATTCTTTATTTTTTATTTTTTGTCTTCAAACAACATTCTAATCTTCGTTTCCTCACTGATTCCACAGGCGAAAGGAAAAGGGTTCAACCTCTTACCAGGTAGCTTCCTCCCCAGGAATAGGCGTTGTGGTTTTTTTTATAATCGATGCTCTCAAATCTCTTATTTGAGGTTTACTGACCAGTTTGTGTTGCTCATGGTAGGTAAGCGGGTTCATGACCTTCCAGTCACGTTTTCTTGGTTGTTTTACCCCAAGCGAATTCACGGCTAATAAATGGTCTTCCTGCACAGGTATTTAACCCTTCCAAGGGTGCTTAACTTCTTCCACTCACCCTGTCGAAGGTTACAGTTTTTTGGACTTCGGCTACAATAGATTGTAGCCAGGGCCTTGAGTCGTTTAACTAGGGTTTCTTAGGTTTTCTCCTTAATGTTGGCTAGGTGGCTATCACTGCTTCCGTATGCAAATTGATAGCGTTTGGGGTTTTTTCCCAAGGTTGAATTTTGAAGTATTACTGAACTGTACTGTTTTTCAGCATATTTTCAAAATGGGTCCATTAGTAATTTTCGACCCGGTTTGTTTGTTAAGAGTAGAGTCATTGCACAATATACAATGGCTAACTGTGTTAAATGCGTGACCTTTCATGCTTCATAATCATATGGTAATGAATTCTGGTACTGGACCGTCCTGCATGTAATATTATTTAGGGTTTTTCCTTTTTATGCATGTCAGTTTATCTCCAAAAAGTTACTCGATGAGTTCTGTTATGTTCTAGATTTTCCTGTTTCGGTTATTTCCTGCAATACCCCCGGTGCAATGAATTCTCTTCTTTTGTTATGTAATTTTATGAGAATATGATAAAACCAGTGTTGCCATACGTCGGCAATGTACAAGCTATGAGGTTCCAAATCCTTTCATGGAGGAGATTTTCTTATTTCTACCTCGTTTCTATCTTTAAATGCTACAGTAGCTATTAGTTTTCCCAACGTTTGGTGTTGTTTCAAGTAGACTGGTTAATATATATTCTCCATTTAATTTCTAGCTACCCGTAGGCTATCATTACACGCCATTAGAGTGGGAATATTGTTTGTTTTATTCTCAGTTTTCTGGTGCGCTTGTCCTTATTTTCTTTATTTCAAGAAATAAACAGAAATTCCCAAGTTTGTTCTAGTATCATTTTAGAAACTTCAGCATAGAGAGATATTAAAGTGAAACAAATACTTCATAACTTATTTAGATTTATCACCAGAACTACCCAGAGTACTTTTCCAAAATTTTACATTAAGAAACATGTGCTTTTCTCTAGTTAACATTACTTTTAGATTCACTTTCTAGTTTGCGCAGAAAACTTAGAAATATTCATCTGTTAAGCAGTAACATTCAATGATATTTACCTGGTTAGCATTAACACTCTGGAACATATAACTGGTTAACAATATCACTTAGATACTTATATATATTTGTTTAACAACAGCGCTCAGAGACTTATATATCTGGTTAACAATAACACTCAGAAACTCATATATATCTCGATAAAAATAACACTCAGAAACTTATGAATATATCTGATTAACAGTAACACTTAGAGTATACTTATCTGAGTTGAAGAAATCTTTTCAGCTGATGTCCTCCCAACCTTCAAGGAAGGCTATTACGTTCTCCACTTGCCCACTAGCTCCAGAATCTGGACGGTGCCATAGGTTAACAGTGGAGATGCCTCTGCTGTGACCTCTGGATGGCCAATCCAGTCACCAAAAGAATATCTGGACTCTCAAGGGATTCAGTAAGCTAATTTCCACTAAACCTTTCCAGCTCAAGAAAATGCTTCTCCCTCTTTTTCCCAAAATTCACAGAACCCCCACCCCTTTTCAAGATTCTCTTTTTATCCTCAAGGGATGGGTAACTGTATCTCCAACTGTCCCCAACCACCTCCTATTCTTAGAACACTTTTACTAACAGATTTTTAAACATTTTCTTTTCATTTTCTAATCCTCCTATTTAATAATTTTCATTAACATAATTTATTTCTTGTTTTTATCCCAAAACAATGTCTCAAGTCTTTTACCAGAATTAAAATAATAATTGTCTTTTAACTAGTACATACTAGTTAATCTTAACGAGGCTGTTACAGAAGGAAATTTATTGATAGTTTAATGAGAATATCTCTCTTTAAATATTACTCACCATCAATGTCTATTTGAAGATTTTTATGTTTACTTCTCAACTATAGATTTAATGATTTTCACATTTTCTTCTCAATTATCTTATAACAATAGAACATGATAAAAGAAGATCCCGATTAAAACATCTAATCACAATAGTATAAGTCAATATGATGTGCGAAATTGATTTATTCTATAAAAAAGGAAAATATAAAATAAAATCAATCATTAAAACATGGAAGCTCTTATTACTAACTATATCTCTCATAAAATAATGTACTTTGTAAATATTAACATTAGTATGAGTCATCATAGATGGGAGAATTCACTTACTATATAAAAAGTAACTAGGACCACATCTATGATTATAAGGTAGTGCATGTTTACATGTTGCATATTGTATATTTAAGAATGATATATGGTATTTATTAATTAAATTATGTAAAAATTCTTAATATTTAAAATAAATTATTTATAAAAATATAAAATTACATCAAAGATTCAAATTATTGTATTCTAGTTATTATATTGATAGGTCTATCTGTTTTGGAAAAAAAGCTTCATAATTTTAATTTGATTAGCAATAATTGTTACCATAGTAATTTAAATTAGACTAGTGATAAATACTAAGAGACATCAAACATCTCACATTGCTAGAATTTAATTAAAAAAATAATAATTATAAAACTTAACTAAATTATTATTATTATTATTATTATTATTATATGAGAAAATAAAAGTTAAATATATATACATTTAAAAATACATGTAACAAGGATATTCCCACCCATTTACCATAGAGTTGCTTAACTTGTAAATAGGTTGTGGCAATACCATAGCCTACTAATACCACATGCCAAAAAACCGGTAACTAATGTTTATGTTACATTTTCTTTTGAGTCAATCAATTTAGTTTGAAAGGAAGAAATGACATAACTACTTTTGATATGTAGCTACAAATAAGAATATTCTAACAATACAAAATAGACACATCTATGGATGGTAGGATTTAACCTTCATGGAATATTTTAAAATATTCTTAGTAGTGATCACAAATTAAAGGTTGAGATTTATCTTAAAAGTAGTTATGCCCTTTCAAATATATATGGTCAACTCATTTTATAATAATAGCTTTATAACCTAGTTAATTTTTAGGATTTTTGTAATCATGGAAATGTGAGATTTATTTCCAGGGAAGATTTGTGATGCTTATCTATGTTTAGAAGCCATTTAATTTATATAATTATGTTAGTTAACTTTTTTTCATTTTCTTTTTGTAGCTTCAGTTGGTCATATATATCTAGGAAAAGGGGATTGAACTTCAGATCACTTGGATACATAAGGGCGTGCGAACATACTTTTTCTAATTATCCTATATTAATTAACTTTTAGTTTAATTATAATTTCTATAATTTAAAAATTATATTCAAATTTCACATATACACATTTTTATTTAAAACAATATACATATATATACTCAAATACTATTCAAAATTAAATGTAAAAAATTATTCTCCCCACTTCTATAAATTTCTAACCTATAATATAATATATTGAATTTATAATAAATATACAATTCTATAATATAATATATTGAACTTATAATAAATATATAATTGTAAAGAGTTAAACTATATTAGATTTTTAACACCAATCTAAGACAAGCAGTGGGAAAAAAAATATTTAGTGTGAAGCTCAGATAAGAGTCAAGTGAGTAGTTTATAGTTGGTTCCATAATGTGAAGCCCCAACCCATGGTCAAAGGAAATCAAACTTCATTTTCCCGCAACTCTTTTTAAAACAATACTTCATGTTTTGTTGTTGGTTTAATTAAGGGTAGGAATCCTCATGATGATTTTTTATGTTAAATCATGTAACTTATAAAAGGACATAGAGAGTTCAATGAGGTCCACTCTAAAATGAATGAGATTTATATATATGATACCCCCGATCGAGGTGTCCAAGTGTCAGTGAGGATATAAATCGTGGCAACTTGGCGTCTGTTCGTCCTACGGGAAATTAAGAACCATAATGAAGCACCGATAGCCCAGATCAATGAAGTGTGTGTTCACTTGGATCCTCATGATTTTTTCGCAGTGTGGCCAGGCTGTTTCGTTAGAGCACCGAAGTAAGGTTTCCGTTAAGGTAAGTGGGTTCCCTCCCTCACTCCATTCGTTCATGCAATGCTTTTTGCATGTAAGCGCTTGGAGGCAGCAGTGGAGGAAGCCAAGCGCAACTCAGTCCGTCAACCTTTCAACATTGTTGGGGTATGTATCTGTCTCCCATCTCGCATTCATGGTGCTACTTGCCCCGGTATGGTTTCTAGTTATTGAATATTATGGATGTCTCGGTCTTGTTAATGATTCCCTGTTTTGTTATACCCATGTTAAAACCAGTTCAAACCTGCTTCCATGACCCCTGTATAATGCTCGCTAGTCCTTCCCCTCTTGTTGTTATTTCGAGCAGGTTATGGCCCTTTATACTGCTAGTTGTTCTAGGAAATTACCGGGATAATTTGAGAAGGTTTTGAATCTATCCAATTATGGTTTTGCTCTGTTGTGATGGCAGTTGGGTCGGGTTTCATATTCTAGAGGAGTCCCAAGCCCCTTTCGGCTTTAGTCCTGTCTCTGATTGCTGGATAATTATCTTTCGCCTGCGGTCATCGTTGTTCCTTGCTTTCAGACCCAGTGGTTACTGGGATTGTGTTTGGAATGGGGTTTTGGAGTCTGTGGTCCTTTTTACCTCTGGCGTACAGGCTGTGTATCCTCGTATCTTCTCGAAATGGCCTCAAAGGCTTCAAAGGCGCCATGCTTTGTCTGCCTTTTGTACTATTCTTGCTTATCATGTGTGCTCGGCCACCTTCTCATGTATGTGGTCGACTCTGTTTATTTTTATCCGACCCATTTTCTTTAGGGATTGTTTTAGGAATAGGGTTAAGGGGTTTGAGGTCCTCTATTGTCCCGGAAGATATTCTTTCCCTCTGCATTGGTTACCGAATTGGGTTCTGTGGTTCCGTTTTCTCTGCTCTTCAGATAGCAACGTTACGTATGATCAAAGGGTATACACGGGAGGTTTAGAAAATGTTCCCCATTCCCTTACTATTTCATCCTGCCTGTTTGTGTTACTACATAGGATTCCTCCAACCATGGGGAAGATACAATTAGGGTCTGAGTCTGCTAAGGGAAAACAGAAGGTCCAGTTGGAGCATGTCCCTAAGAAATGTGGTCGTAAAACCAACCAGGAACATCTGGAGACCCTTGCTGCTAATTATGTGATGGGTAATTCTTCAACTATTTTCCAAGAAATACGTGGCTGGGAAAGGGATATACAGACTGATCCTGAAGATAATGATGCAGAAGCTGAGATCTTAGACTTCATTACGGACCCTGGCAATACTCGTGGCCGCCTTACTCTTTTCAATCAGACTATTCACACATACTGGATATTCAAATGTCCTATAGCAAAAGCTATGCAGAGTTTTCCGCCTGTCCATACCAAGGCAGAGCCGCCAAAGATAGAACCTCGCCTTCAGGACATACATAACCAATTGCAGCATATAAATATCATTCAATATCAGGCAACAGATCGCATTAGCAGAATGGATGATCGGATTGGCCGTATGGACAAGATGCTCCAGCAGCTGCAGCAAGTTGATATGCCTGGGTCTACTGTGAAGGACCCTACTCCAGTTTCCTCTTCATGTGGCTAGTTGTTTTTAGAATTTGGTTTTTTTATGCACTTTTTAAATGTATATGAACTCCCTTTATGTCATAAGTCTGTACATACTGCAGTAGTAGGACAGATAGCTCATGTGACTTATAGACGGATGAAACAATTTCAATTTTGGTATTCTTTTCATGCTTTCAGGTGCCCAACGTACCTGGTTTCCTGTGGGCAGGTTGAGGCCACAGCCTGAATTTTATTTTTTGTAGCTTGTCCTATAATTATAAATAGAAAACAGTCCGGTCCCACCAAATTTACAAAAAAAAAAAATATTTATATATATGATAATGATAATGATAATATAATTGTTTTTTCAATGATACACTCTACTTTTTCGGATAAGTGCATTTCACATCCAATTTTGAAAAACAACTCGCTGTTGTTTTTTAATCTATAGAGAGAACTCATGCGGAGGCTTTTCGGAAATATCGGGATAGGCAAAATCATCAACCCTAATTCAACTAAACGGAATAATTTTTGCTAATGAATTGAAGAAGGTGTCCCACTTCCCATCTTTGAGATGCCAATATTCCATGAGATGTTTCACTTGAAGGTAACTGACGCCGCGTTGATCGGTTGTTAGTTACAAGATAACTGATGCTACGTGACTTGGTTGGCATAATCCCAACATAATTAACCCCACCTGGCTTGGTTGGAATAACCTCGAATAGTTGATTGGTATTAAGTTTAAGAGTGAAAATGTTGATTGGTATGAAGTGCAATAGTGTAGAGGCATCAAACCGACTAGATTGACCTAAATAAATGAATAGCCTTTTCAACGCTATCATGCTTTATTGAATCTAATCTATCTGTTAAATTAAAATATGAGTTAATCCAATTAACCAATTTCTTTATAAATAAAATTTAATATTTAATTAATTATTTAGTTTTAATAAAAAAAATTATTATATTTATTATAAATTTGATTAACTTAATCTATTTAATTAATCAATTTTAATAATAATGATTTTTGTAGATCTCGTTAATTTTTATTTTTTTTAATTTATGGTTATATGTTAACTCTTTTTGGGGGTTAAAAGTATATATATATTTAAATATTGAGGGGTTTTCTGCAATGCATTATATTAGATATTATTTTTTAGGATTCAACTGTGTTAAGTAAGTCATTCATTCATTACCATTTTCATGAGAGGTAGTCGTAACTCACTAATTTCTCATGATTTTTAAAGAGTCCACCTAGCACATTATATTAGATATCATTTTTTTGGATTCAAATGCCTTAATTATGTCATTCATCCATGACCATTTCCATGAGAGGTAGTTGTAACTGACTAATTTCTCATGATTTTTGAATAGTCCACCTAGCACTCATTGCATCGGGTGATGCTCACAAGGGTGAAGAAGTGGGATTGAAAGCAATGAAATGAATCACCTAGCGTGATCATCACTTCCAGGTCTTGCACTTGGTAACTATGACTTCCCAGGAGGTCACCCATCCCAAATCGCCTATGGTTCAAGCATGCTTAACTGTGGATTTTTCTCCACAATCAAGCCCACTTAGCTTGCTACCCCATTTTCAAAACCTTAGCAAGTATTGTGCCTCTTGAATCATTCAATTAGAGCTCCCTACACTCTTTGCATTTAAGTATTGAGGGGTTTTCCGCACTCCTGTTTACCGGGTGCAAGCCTCGGAAGTGATGATTGACGCTATGTGATTCATTTCACATGTTTCAATCCCACTTCTTCACCCCTCTGAGCATCATCCGATGTAGTGAGTGCTAAGTGGACTATTCAAAAACCATGAGAAATTATTCAGTTATGACTACCTCTCATGGAAATGGTCATGGATTAATGACTTACTTAACACAAGTGAATCTCAAAAAATGATATCTAATATAATGCACTACGAAAAACCGCTCAATACTTAAATACAAAGAGTGTAGGGAGCTCTACTTTAACGGTTCATGAGGCAAAATACTTGCTAAGGTTTTGAAAATGGAGTAGCAAGCTAAGTGGGCTTGATTTTGGAGAAAACTACATAGTTAAGCATGCTTGAGCGAGAGGCAATCTACGATGGGTGACCTCCCAGGAAATGCTGGTGACAAGGTACAAGCCTTGGAAGTGATGATTGATGCTATGTGATTCATTTCACTAGTTTCAATCCCACTTCTTAACCCCTATGAGCATCACCCAATGCAATCATTACTAATTGGACTATCCAAAAATCATGAGAAGTTAGTTAGTTACAACTACCTCTCATGGAAATGGTCATAGATGAATGACTTACTTAATGCAGTTGAATCCCAAAAATTTGTATCTAATATAACACATTGCGGAAAACCCCTCAATACTTAAATACAAAGAGTGTAGGGAGATCTTCTTGAATGGTTCATGAGCCACAATACTTGCAAAGGTTTTGCAAATGGGGTAGCAAGCTAAGTGAGCTTTATTGTAGAGAAAATTCCACAGTTAAGCGCGCTTGAGCCAGAGGTGATCTAGGATGGTGGCCTCCCGGGAAGTCCTGGTTACCGGGTGCAAGCCCCAGAAGTGATGATTGACACTATGTGATTCATTTCACTAGTTTCAATCCCACTTCTTCACCCCTGTGAGCATCACTCGATGCAATGAGTGCAAAGTGGACTATTCAAAAACCATGAGAAATTAGTCAGTTAAAACTACCTCTCATGGAAATGGTCATGGACGAATGACTTACTTAACGTAGTTGAATCCCAAAAAATGATATCTAATATAATGCACTACAGAAAACCCCTCAATAATTAAATACAAAGAGTGTAGGGAGCTCTACTTGAATGGTTCATGAGGCACAATACTTTCTAAGGTTTTGCAAATGGGGTAACAAGCTAAGTGGGCTTGATTGTGGAGAAAACTTCACAGTTAAGTGCGCTTGAGCCAAAGGCGATTTGGGATGGGTGACCTCCCGGGAAGTCCTGGTAACTGGGTGCAAGCCCTGGAAGTGATGATTGATGCTATTTTATTCATTTCACTAGTTTCAATCCCACTTCTTGACCCTTGTGAGCATCATCCGATGAAATGAGTGCCAAGTGGAATATTCAAAAATCATGAGAAATTAGTCAGTTTCAACTACCTCTCATGGAAATGTTCATGTATGAATGTCTTACTTAATGTAGTTGAATCCCAAAAAATGATATCTAGCATATTTATATTATTAGTTCAAAATTTACATCGCAAAATAGCATAGTTGTGTTACATATGAGCAACCCGAGCTTTAAAAAGAAAAACGATAGTCTTCGGTGCGGGCCAAGGAGAACGATGCTAATGGTTATTTCCATCACAAAACTGACAAAAATCAAGAAAAGACAAAGTTTCATGGAGGAGGATTATGAGGGGCTGTTGGCGGCCCTGCAAAGAAACCTACACGGTTGTGAAAATGGTAGTCTATATGTCCTACCTACCAGGATTTCCAGTGCTTAGAGGTGATTGTGGGAATGCCTCAAATGACATCGTAGACTCTCCAGAGCATCTAGAGTTTCGTTTTGCATGTCTTGTATATCATTTATGTATGCAATAATCTCGTTGTGTTCTTCATACCTTTGTTCCCACATATCTTCCAAATTGAGTTGCATATGCTAGAGTTAGGCTGAAATCACATTGAGGGTAACTAGAGCATCAACTTGTCCTCAAGAGCGACTTCAAGAGACCGCCATCGTTGCCACAGAGTGTTGGCTATTTGTGGACTTTGAATCAGAGCTTAATTCCCCATTCAACCTCCTTTCCTCCATTACGTGCCCGAGACCACCTCTACGTGCTCTTCCCTGTTGTCGTGGCATGCACCCACTCTTCGCACTCCACGCTCCCACCAGTCGAGAATACCTGTTTCCCATGCAGGATGCTTCCCACTTGTTTTAATTGCCATTGTGTAGCCCAACCATGAGCGACCTCCAACTCGCAAGAAAACACCGTAGTCCCAAAAACCAAATCCCCTCTCCTTCTTGCTATAGATGGGATCCAACACTGCCGCGTGCACTAGTTAGTCAATCTTCGAGAGTGCCACTTGAGCCCACGGTAGCACCGCTACCTTTCCTCTTCCACAACCAACATGAACCAGTTCACCGCGCAAGACCATTTGCTTAGCAGTACACACGCCCAATTGGGCTTCCTCCTCACAGGCAAAAGAGCAGAAATCACCTCCACCACAATGCACTACACTCCAAAAAGTAGGTTACCGGGATCCCACAGACGCATACAACACTAGACCCAACTCTCAACCTCTCCATCCTTCCAAAGCACCCCTTGCGCTTGAGGCTCAAACCATGGCTTGAGAGAAAATTCCACAAAACAAGGTGTTATCTCCCATCCCTCATTCACCATCGCCCATACGGTGAAAAATGTGTTATGTCTTCCAAAATTAATTGTTTTTCTCCTACACCTGATGCACTAGTGCTCCATCTGATCACCCAATACCCCATTTGTGCGAGAGCCTTAAATGATTTTAATTGGTGTATAGATTCTCTCCAGACCTTCCCTTGCAGTCCGCCACCATTTAGCACTGTGATAAGACACCCCCATCAGGGACTCCAAGGTTTGGTTCCATTATGGATTGCATAGTTTGTAATTCTCCTGGGTCAAGGTTTTCTTTGGAGATGACATCCCCCTAGAAAGCATGAAACTCATGCTCGGGTTCATTCGTGCCTCTATTTTACAGCTAGTCTTCTACCTTATTCCTTGAACACAACGCATGAATTCTGGCGATGTATTCAAATAATATGAGAGATCTTAGAATATGAGAGAGTTGGGCTTCCAACAACCAACGTTTTGCTACCTTCTTAGGATCAGAGCGATTTATGATTTTCTGGACCATATCCATAATAATGAGAGAATCCCCTACAATGTGAACCCTTTCACATCAGAGATGTGAAGCCAAGGTCAGTCCTTCTTCAAGCCTTGAAAACTCTGCCATATTGTTTTTCGTTGTTTCACTAGAACTTGTGAAGGCTGCACATGCGGACCGTGAGGAGTCATGGAGAATGGTCCCATATTGAGAGAGGTCGTGGTTTCCTTTAGAAGCTCTCTCGAAATTTAGTTGAATGTATCCCTGCGGGGGACGAGAAAAGGAGGCAGGGGATTGGGGGGAGATGGTCTGCCTCACACAGCCCAGGGATGTACCATCGCCAAAGAAAGATTTATTAAGGCTAAGGTTCAAGCTTCCTGAGGATTTTCTTCCCAATCCGCTCGGTCCCAAGTCTCCGATAAAATAGTTTCTCAAATATTGTATAAGTTTTGGGACCATATGAGAGTAATTGAGGGAGGTTTTTCTTCAAATATGGTATGATCCCTTGCTTTCCAAGTGTTCCACATCAACAAGCCCCGTACTAGCCACCATGGCTAGATGTTAACTTACATTCATAGTAAATTGAAAAATATTTAATATTTTTGCATGAATATTTTTTTTTTAAGTTTTAAGAATTAATGTGTTTTATATATATTCAAAATACATCATTTTTTTGATATAAATAAAATGGTTAGTAAACATCAAAAAACATTGATTCATGAAAAACATCAAGACACTTATCTCCTAATATATCTCACATTTCCAAAATTTAAATAACGATAAAAAAATAGAACTTTATTTTAAATTTTATATATATATATATATACACCCCATCAATAGTATATGTCCAAAAATTTTATTATCCATGTTTTTTCATCTATATATCACCATGTAAGAGCCAAAATATAAAAAGATATATCAACAATAAAATATAAAATAAAATAGGCTAGATGGCTTCTAGGATCCAAACACCATGCTACATGCTAATGGGACACTAAAAATCATTCATCACTATGTTTAGTCATCAAATTGTCACTAATTCGCAATTACTAGAAATAGGATCATCGCTAAGAGCTACATAAACATCATCTCGTTAAGCATCTTCATACTCATATTTCCTAACCTTATGATATGCTAGAAATTGGAAGAGTTTAAGATACCTAACCATTGATTTTGGTTTGAGTGAAGAGTTCATCTCCTCAACCTTATAACATGGTAGAAAAAAACTAACCTTCCTAGCCAATTATTTTGATTTGATTGAAGGGTACATTTTTGTTATGACCGGAGGAGATGATATCACTGATATCAAAGAAATTCAAAAACCAATACCACACACATCAAGATACATGAAGGGTTTCATTATCTTGATTAAAATTCAATCCCATAAGTTCATACATGATAGAATTCAATGAAAATGTTGTAATTTTAGTAGTCCTAAAATCTTGAAAATTACTAAGTCAATTGAATTTTGAAAGGTAGATAAAATTCTAAATTCTCCATATGAATTATGATAAGGTCTAAAAAGCTCACAGACATCATTACTGAAGCAAATGAACCAAATTATTTTTATATTAAGAATTGAATGCTACTTATTTTTATTATAAAATAATGAATTTTATTTATTTATTTATTTTCTTTTCATAAAAATATATTATTATTAATAATATTAATTTTTTTGAATTATATATAGGATATTGAAATATTTATTTATTATAGAAAGGTAATGTGAAAATCCTTATTATAGAAAGGCAATATGAAAATTTCTAAAAAAAAGCTTAAAAAAACTTGAGAAGAAAGGGTGTGTCTGATTAAGTAATGAAATCTGAACAACATTTCATTTTACAATATGATGCTTTCAAAGACATAAAAAAAAATTATAGTAATATATTAATATCGGTTGTTATCTTTTTAGTAAAATAATTGTTAAAAATTGAGCTAACTCATCATTAATTTAAATAAAATAAAAATTAAATTACAAAAAATTAACAACAAGACGCTATATTACTTTAGTCTATTGAAAGTTCAAATATCTTTTCATTATTTTGCTTTACTTCTAAAGGAAAAACCCAGAGGGAGAACATAGGCCAAATAAAATTACAATCACCTTTATACGGTATTCTACACCTGGGAGCAAAAAAATGAAACGTCAGAGAAAGGGAAACGGCGTCAAAGAACGGGGAACAGCGGCAAAAGTTTCCGTGAAGAACGGGAGAAAATGGAAATAATAGCAGCAAACGTCGCCATATTATCAATCTCAATTATCAATATTAATATTATTAATACATATTATTTATGATACATATTATCAATATCAATTATTTTTTATTATTAACATGTTTTTAAATATATTTCAATATTATTTAATTTTATATATAAAAATATTTAATTTATAAACTACATTAAATTTTATTATTATTAATATTATATATATATTTTTAAATATCTATCCAAGTCAGTCTTCCATCCATCTCACTTTCTCTTCTATCAACCTCTCTGGCCTCCCTTCGTTAGTTGGCTTTCGAACGGGCTAAGATATTGACTCTGGAATGGTTGGTCATCTGCGATATCATTGTTATAATAAATGGTTATTTATTAGTAAAGCAAATTAACGGAATTATTTTTATATTAAGAATCGAAGGTTACTTACTATTTTTATTATAAAGTAATGAAATTTTTTTATATTTATTTATTTATTTTTCATACAAATATATTGTTATTAATAATATTAATTTATTTGAATTATAGATAAGATATTGAAATATTTATTTATTATAAAAAGGTAATGTGAAAATCTTTATTATAGAAAGACAATATGAAAATTTCAAAAAAAGTCTTAAAAAAGTTTGAGAAGAAAGAGTGTGTACATTTCGCACGATTAAGATAGTGAAATCTAAAATATATTTCATTTTGCAATGTGATCCTTCAAAGACATCAAAAAAAATTATAGTAATATGTTAACCTCAATTTCTTATTATCGTTTTAATAAAATAATTGTTAAAAAACTAAGCTAACTCATCATCAATTTAAATAAAAAAAAATTAAATTAAAAAAAAAATAACAACAAGACTATATATTATTTTAGTGTCTTGAACGTTCCAATATCATTTCATTATTTTGGTTTACTTCTAAAGGAAAAACCCATAGGGAGAACGAAGCCCAAATAAAATTACAATCACCTTTATACGTTATCCTACACCTGGCAGCAAAAAAAGGAAACGTAAGAGAAAGGGAAACGGCGTCAAAGAACGGGGAACAGCGGCAAAAGTTACCGCGAAGAACGGGAGGAAATGGAAATGGAAATGGAAACAGCAGAAAACGTCGCCGCAAAGAAATGGATTTTGAAAATATTTTGGAACCACAAGAATGAAATCAATTTTCTATATCTAATTTCAAAATTAATAATTTATTTAAATTCAGCGCCGGTAAATAAGTTCTGGTGTCTTGTCTCCCTCTTCGGCCACCGTTTTGTTCTTCTGACCCGTTTTGGAGTGGTCTTTATTATTCCACTATCTAATTTATCCACAAGGTCTCTATCTTTTAGTATAAGAAAATATGTAGAGAAAGATTTAGTGATTTTATCTCTTTCAGATCATTTAAATACATTTAAACCCAATTCAGATTCGATTTTACTTCCAATGTGCTACTTCTTTTACTTTAATTTTAATCTTGTTATTTTATTTTAATTTAATTTTAATGTTATTTGTATATTTATTGTTTGAATTTCGGTTTTTGGTTTTGCAATTTATGTTTTTTTCATGGTAATAAAGATGATAGTGATCTCAGCCTGATCTTTGATAAGAAATGTATGTCAACAATGAATTTCATCTATTTTTAAGTTTTATCTATTTTTATTATGATGTGGGAAAATGGTCATCGTTGATGATAGCAAATGTTATGTAGAAAATAAAATAGAAGAATTGAACATGAGAATTCAATATTCATTTTTAAAAGAATTGTAATGATGAATGAAAAGGTTGCAGTAAGGAGAGGGACACTTATTGATAGTTTAATAAGAATATCTTTTTTTAAATCTTATTCACTCTCAAAGTTGATTTAATGATTTTTACATTTACTTTTCAATTATTTTACTTCTGAATTATCTTATAAGAATAGAACATGATAAAAGAGGATCCTCATTAAAGCATCTAATCAAAGAGAATATTATAAAAAAAATCTATGATTAAAATACAAAAGCTTTTATTACTAACTATATCTCTCCTAAAATAATGTACTTTGTAAAAATAACATTAGTATAAGTTATTATAGATGGAAGAACTCATTTACTCCATAGAAAGTAATTAAGACCACATCTATAATTATATGATAGTACATGATTACATATTGCATATTTTATATTAAAAAGAATTATATATAGCAATTATCAATTAAATTATGTAAAAATTATTAACAATAAAATAAATTATCCATAGAAGTATACAAATTACATCAAAGATTCAAATTATTTTATTCTATAAATTATGTTGATAAGTCAATCTATTTTGGAAAAAAAAATTCATAATTTTAATTTGATTATTAATAATTATTAGCATAGTCATTTAAATTAGACGAGTGATAAATGCTAATAGACATCAAACATCTCACATTGACAGAATAATTTTTTTTTATAGAACCTAACTAAATTATGATTACTATATTATTATTATTATTATATATAAAAAATAAAAGTTTTTTTTTTTCTAAGTAAAAGTAATCTATTAACAGAGAAACATATTTACAGCTGGCCAAAGCCAGGTCATTTCCCTGTGTAGTGGCATTTGATCAAAAAAACAATGAGGAACACTGCCCTGCAGGAGGGAAACCAGTGTTGAGTGGTAATCAAGAAAAATCCCACGCAGGGGAGATATGGAAATCTGTTTTTGGATCACAAAACTGGCAAAAAACTAAAACATAAACATCATGACAAACAGGAACAAGCCCTGAAGTAAGGGCCGAGACAGAGCACAAAAACCAGGTAGAGAGGGTGAAACTACTCATCAGGAGCTTCTTCGACGACCCTACACCAGAATTCATCCGGTTGCCCATTGTCCTTGTATAGGTCCACAATAGAATGGATCACCTTCCTAGAAGTAGAAGGAATCTGCCCCCCGCTTTCATGACCCTCTGCATTCTGCGCCTCACTCATATGACTACCAACAGTCCGCACCTCACTCGCTTGACCTCCAACGTTCAACATCTCGCTCGCTTGACCATCATGCTCAGTGTTCACCATCTGCTACCCCTCCGGGGCCAGGCTGCCAATTCCTTGCAAGCTCAAATTCTCTGTGTGCAACGACCCAGCCCGGAGGTCCGAGGACGACACCAGGCCAGAATTGGGAGCAGCAATTTGAGGTTCTTCGCGAAAAGCCAAGGTGGGGACCAGAGCGAAGCCTGCGACCACGGTGAGCAGTTGAATGGCTGTCCTCATGAGAGGAAGACTCAGAGGAGGAACTAGGAGAGGAGGAAGGACGCCGAAGCCGGCCACCGGAGGTGCCTCTACGGCACCTCATTCTTTGACGGAGGCGCGGCATGAGTTTTGACGCAAGAGGGAAACCTGGACGCAGTGGAAAAGCTAGACGAACAGAGGACTCCGACACTTGAGGTTGCAAAGAGAAAGACGCAAACATACAGCTACCAGCAAGAGAGAGGTGAAGATTTTCATCGAGGAAAAGATAGCAGTTCAAACTGCTTCTTTTACCAGTGGTTGTGCGTTGGCAAGAGAGGCCGGCTTCCGGAGAACACCTCTGAGCAACAGGCGGGGGAACATTCTCCATACCATAGTAATTCTCCATAATATCTATCGTGTATCGAAAAATCCAAAGCCAAGAACCAGCAATAAATTGTCCAAAGGGTCGGATCATTTCGTAATGCATAAGATCGTATCGAGAAGCGAACAGGAGATTGTTAACAGTGCCAGGCATTAATGCCATTAAACACCAAGCGACCTGGATTAATATCCCTGAGTCAGTTAGCTTGCGAGTGGGCATGTGTCTCTCTGTCCTACACCGCCCCCATCCCATCAACTTAATCGCCTGCCTCTCCACCCGCATCCGGGATATATAAAAAATAAAAGTTGAATATATATACATTTAAAAATACATGTAACAAGATACTTAATCATGGATATTTCCACCAATTTATCATAGAGTTACTTAATTTGAAAATAGGTTTTGTGGCAATACCATAGCTTACTAATATCACTTGTCAAAAAATGGATAACCAATGTTTATGTTATATTTTCTTTTTAATCAATCAATTTAATTTGAAATTTGAAAGGCAGAAATGACATAACTACTTTCAACATGTAGCTACAACTAAGAATATTTTAACACTCCAAAATAGACACATCTATGGATGGTAGGATTTAACTTTCATGGAATATTTTAAAATATTCTTCTCAAAAATAATTATGTCCTTTCTTCCCTTCAAATATATATAGTTAACTCACTTTATAATAATAGATTTTTAACTTAGTTAATTTTTATGATTTTTGTAATCATGGCAATGTGAGATTTATTGTCAGGTAAGTTTTTTTGATGCTTATCTATGTTTAGAATCCATTTAATTTATATATTTATGTCAGTTAACTTTTTTTATTTTCTTTCTGTAGGTTCAGTTGATCAGACATATCTAGGGGAAAGGGATTGAACTTCCGATCACTTGAATACATAACAACTTGACAACATGCTTTTTCCAATTATACTACCACCAATAAACTATATTAGTTAACTTTTAGTTTAATTATAATTTTTATAATTTAAAAATTATGTTCAAATTTCACATATTCACATTTTTATTTAAAACAATACAAATATATATTCAAATACTATAGTAAATTAAATGTAAACAATTATTCTGCCAATTCGATAAAATTTAAATGTAGAGAATTATTCTCCCACTTCGATAAAATTAAATTTACAGGATTATTTTCCCCACTTCGATAAAATTCCAACATATAATATATTGAATTTATAATAAATATATAATTATAATGAATTAAACTTCTTATTCTTAATATAATAAGCGTAATAACAGTAACATATATTTTTCGAAAAAATCCTATAAACATATATAAAATTTAATATTAGCTTTTTAACACCAATCTAAGAAGCGCAATGGGAGTAGTTTATAGTTGGTTGCATAATGTGAACCCCAACCCATGGTCAACGGAAATCAAACTCCATTTTCCCACAACACCTTTGAAAACAATACTTTATACTTTATGTTTTTTTGCTGGTTTGATTCAAGGGGAGGGAGGCTCGTGATAATTTTTATGTTAAATCATGTAAGTTATAAAAGGAAATAGGGAGTACAATAGGGTCCACTTTAAGGGTAATATAACTGTTTTTCAAGGCTAGCGACTCTATCGAAATCTAAAACTTTAATGCATGATACTCTCTACTTTTTCGGAGAAGTGCATTTCACATCCAATTTCGAAAAACGATTCCAAGGAGAGAGAACTAATGCGGAGGATTTTCGGAAATATCGGGATCAATCAAAATCATCAACCCTAACTCAACTGAACCGAATAATTTTTGCCAATCAATTGAAGAAGGTGTCACACTACCCATCTTGGAGATGCCAATAGTCCACCACTTGTTTCAGTTGAAGGTAACTGAGGCCGCGCTGATCGGTTGTTATATTTCAAGATAACTGATGCTACGTGACTTGGTTGGCATAATGCCAAGATAATTAACTCCACCTGGGTTGGGTTTGTTGGAATAACCTCCAATAGTTGATTGGTATTTAAGTTTAATAGTGAAAACGTTGATTGGTCTGAAGTTTGATAGTGAAAAAAGAGAGGCATCAAACTGACTAGATTGACCTAAATAAATGAATAGCCTTTTCAACGCTATCATGCTTTATGGAATCAAATCTATTTTGTATGGGACTCCACAGAAAATAATATCCGTTAATCCAATTAACAAATTTCTTTATAAATAAAATTTAATATTTAATTAATTATTTAATTTTAATTAAAAAAAATTATTATATTTATTATAAATTTGATTAACTTGATGACATCATCCCTGTATTTATTATATTTATTATGAATTTGATTAAATTTGATGACATCATCCCTGTAGTGGTCCTGAACATCTTTCACAATACACCCCAATTTACCAAATTCCACTTTTAAATGATTATCAGTGATAGTGGAAACAGATATCAAATTCTTTTTGAGAGCAGGTACATACATCACATCATGAATCTGTCTCATTTGTCCATTAGGTAAGTACACATTTATTATGCCATAGCCTTGGACTTTAAGTAACCTGTCATCTCCTAGGTAAATGTGTGTGCCATCAGATTTCTCATAATATTTATCATACCATTATTTATTACAAGTCATATGTGCCGATGCACCAGAATCTATGAACCAAGCATTATCATCATCAGTTTCAGCAGACATTGCAGCATCAGAAAGAAACAACTTAAGATTTTTGAATTCATCAGTAACTGAGGTGTCTCTATTTATGAAATTTCCATTATGCCTTCTATGTCTTTGATTTGATTCATGATTCTTTCTTCTATAGAAATCTTTAGCTAGATGTCTAGGTTTTCCACAATAATCACATTCAATGTTCCTCTTAACATAAGAATTATGAGGTGTCATACCTTTCTGTTTTGCTTGAAAACGGCCTCTGTTCCTGTCCCATGGTCTCCCTCGGAATGATCTTTTACCTCTTGCAGTCAAAGCCAAATCAGAACCATTTGACTCCAGTTCAAAATTTTTCATTCTCTCTTCTTCTTGAAGAAGAATTCCAGCCAATTCATCAAATGTAGGAGGCGATGGTCTAGCAGAGAGTGCTAAAATAAAGACTTTATAGTCTTGGACTAAACTCTTCAAAGCAACAGTTACCAAATCACTACTAGACACTTTTTCACCAATATCACCAAGATTATCACTCAAGTCTTTAATTCTAGAAACAAAGTTGCTAATGCTTTCATTGGCTTCCATTTTGATAGATAGCAACTTTGTTTTCAAAAATAAAATACGGTTTGCATTAGTAGTTTCATACAAACCTTTGAGAGTGTCCCATGTCACCTTTGAAGTTTGACATTCCCGAATGTGAGGAATAATATTGTCCTTCAGTGACATGCGTAGCAGCACTTTTTCTTTCATTTCTCGCTTATCCCAGTCAGGTATTGCAGCAGCAGCAGTAGGCTTGGGCTCGTCACCTTTGACAATTGTCCAGCGATTGTATGCCTCGAGAACTGTGATCAGCTTAAATTTCCAATTTACATAATTTTCACCATCAAGTTTTGTGGATTCATTTAAATATGAATCAGCAAGGGGATTAGCCATTATGGTGAACTGCAATCTCTGGATAAAAACTAAACGACAGATGATAAACAAAATAAGAATCTCTAACTGTCCCTTGGAGAAAATTGAAAGTGGTGGAGCTGGTTAATGGGCCTCCTCAACACAAAAAAAATATCACATTGAGCCTTTGATCGAGGTGAAAAAGGCAACTACAATTTCCCACGCAAAATTGAAGTGCGAATTAAAGGGGAAGACAGCCCCTACGCTTTTCAGATGTCGATGGATAACTCTTTTCAGAGTTGGATTGAAACACTTGCTATAACAAAGCTTGGACCAAAAAAACAAAAGACTCCTGCCACATATTCTCAAGAGGCCATATGCGCGAATTTTAAATACAGCAAGGGGATCGCTGTTACGGGAAGGGGATCGCTGTCACGGGTGCAATGGGATCACTTAAAAAATTTAAAAAAAAAAACACGAACCTAATTCTTACATCGACTGCGCAGGATAGTTAACGGGACTGCAGCTCCAAGACCAATGGCCAATGCCACTCAGCAATCAAGGGGATCGATGCAGCAGTTTGCTGACACGCTGTTATGCAGCAGTCGATGTTTTCAATGCCTCGCAGCGACCAATGGCCTTCAGGCAGCACCCGCTGGAGATCTTCCGTCCGCCCGTGATGAGGAGAGAGCAGCAGTTTTGCTGCGTTGAAGTGGTGTGGAAACCTACAATTTCTGATGGGTTTAGAAAGTGGAACGTAAGCCAAACCTTACTCCAATACCCAACACATGCAGACACCCGTTCAGCTCTGATACCAACTTAAAACAAATGCAGAAGACAACACAGCAATCTTGAGACAAACCTCACTGAATAAATTGAATTCAACTGCACGATTACATTACATTTATATAGCAGATTGCACTCACCTAATCTCCTGAAGAAGAGGAAACAAACCTAAATAGATGGAACCAATTTCTAAATTAAAGCTCTCGTTCAACAACTCAAAACTAAATCTATTTCTGCATTAATCTAAATTATTCTCACAGTCGCCGCAAAGAAAGGGAGGATGCTTTGAAGTGTTCTCCAGTTGGAATCGAAAATTGGAGAGGAAAAGAACAGCGAACTTTGCCACGAAATGGAAAAGTATGACGTGTCCTAAATACACGGAACGAAGCCGAAGGACGAACCTTCGGCCACCGCTTTGTTCTTCTGAGCCGTTTTGGAGTGGTCTTCATTACTCTAGTAACTAATTTAATCACAAGCTCTCAGCTATCTTTCAGTATTAAAAAAAAAAATACGTACAGAAAGATTTAGTAATTTTATAAATTTCAGATCATTTGAATACATTTGAACCCAATTCAGCTTCGATTTTACTTTCGATGTGCGACATCTTTTACTTTAATTTTAATCTTATTATTTTATTTTATTTTAATTTTAATGTTATTTGTATATTTATTGTTTGAATTTAGGTTTTTGTTTTTGCAATTTATGTTTTTTCATCGTAATAAAGATGTCAGCCCAAATGTATGTCAATAGTGAATTTCAAGTTATATCTTTTTCAATAAAACACTATTATGATATCGGAAAATGGTCATCGTTCATATGCGTTATGATATCGTGTATTGTTGATGTAAATTTTATTGTAGATTAAGATTTACTTAACCATACTCATGATGATGTTGAAGGTTCTAATAGAGTTATTACTGGTAATATACTACTCGCTAACCATACTAGGGTTTATGGAGGACATTATGATGAAAAGATATAGAAGAGTTCAAGAACATATCTTTAAGATATAAGATTTATAATAGGTGTTTTAATGCTCACATTTTTCATCGTCATCCGAGGAAATGGACAATATTTTATTAGCTTACGTGGTGAAGGGTTATTATTATATGTCTTAAAGACTGACTTAACTTCTAGGTTTACGAAGGAATTGAAGGGAAAGTCAATGTCAATCAAAGGACGTTTACATGGAAGCTAAGTGAATGTTGTTTCTATGTGATGAGGAACTCGAATAACTAGAGGAAGTTTCACAAAATGAATAAAATGACTATGAATAACATATGTAGTGGATGATAATAAATGTTATGCAGAAAATGAAAGAATTGAACATGAGAATTCAATATTCATTTTCTAAAAGAATTTAAGAAGCTACTAACCTAAGTGAATGTTGTTTCTATATGATGAGGTACTCGAATAACTAGAGGAAGTTTCACAAAATGAATAAAATGAATAACATATGCAGTGGATGATAATAAATGTTACGCAGAAAATAAAAGAATAACATATGCAGTGGATGATAATAAATGTTACGCAGAAAATAAAAGAAATGGACATGAGAATTTAATATTCATTTCTAAAAAAATTGAGATGATAAATGAAAATATTACATTAAAGAGAAGGAAATTTATTGATAGTTTAATGAGAATATCTCTCTTTAAATCTTACTCACCATCAATGTCTCTTTAATGATTTTTATATTTACTTCACAACTTTAGATTTAATGATTTTCACATTTACTTCTCAATTATCTTATAACAATAGAACATGATAAAAGAAGATCTCGATTAAAACATCTAATCACAATAGTATAAGTCAACATGATGTGCGAAATTTATTTATTCTATAAAAAAGAACACTATAAAATAAAATCAATCATTAAAACATGGAAGCTCTTATTACTAATTATATCTCTCATAAAATAATGTACTTTGTAAATATTAACATTAGTATGAGTCATCATAGATGGGAGAATTCACTTACTCTATAAAAAGTAACTAGGACCACATCTATGATTATAAGGTAGTGCATGTTTACATGTTGCATATTGTATATTTAAGAATGATATATGGTATTTATTAATTAAATTATGTAAAAATTATTAACATTTAAAATAAATTATTTATAAAAATATAAAATTACATCAAAGATTCAAATTATTGTATTCTAGTTATTATATTGATAGGTCTATCTGTTTTGGAAAAAAAGCTTCATAATTTTAATTTGATTACCAATAATTGTTACCATAGTAATTTAAATTAGACTAGTGATAAATACTAAGAGACATCAAACATATCACATTGCTAGAATTTAGTTAAAAATAAAATAAAATTATAGAACTTAACTAAATTATTATTATTATTATTATATATGAGAAAATAAAATTTAAATATATATACATTTAAAAATACATGTACCAAGGAGATTCGCACCCATTTACCATAGAGTTGCTTAACTTGGAAATAGGTTGTGGCAATACCATAGCTTACTAATACCACATGCCAAAAAATTGGTAACTAATGTTTATGTTACATTTTCTTTTTAGTCAATCAATTTAGTTTGAAAGACAGAAATGACATAACTACTTTTGGTATGTAGCTACAGATAAGAATATTCTGACAACACAAAATAGACACATCTATGGATGGTAGGATTTAACCTTCATGGAATATTTTAAAATATTCTTAGTAGTGATCACAAATTAAAGGTTGAGATTTACCTTAAAAGTAGTTATGCCCTTTCAAATATATATGGTTAACTCATTTTATAATAATAGATTTATAACTTAGTTAATTTTTATGATTTTTGTAATCATAGTAATGTGAGATTTATTTCCAGGTAGGAGTTTTGATGCTTATCTATGTTTAGAAGCCATTTAATTTATATAATTATGTTAGTTAACTTTTTTTTCATTTTCTTTTTGTAGCTTCAGTTGGTTAGATATATCTAGGAAACGGAGATTGAACTTCAGATCACTTGGATACATAAGGGCTTGCGAACATACTTTTTCTAATTATCCTATATTAATTAACTTTTAGTTTAATTATAATTTCTATAATTTAAAAATTATATTCAAATTTCACATATACACATTTTTATTTAAAACAATAAACATATATATACTCAAATACTATTCAAAATTAAATGTAAAAAATTATTCTCCCCACTTCTATAAAATTCTAACCTATAATATAATATATTGGATTTATAATAAATATACAATTCTATAATATAATATATTGAACTTATAATAAATATATAATTGTAAACAGTTAAACTATATTAGCTTTTTAACACCAATCTAAGACGAGCAGTGGGAAAAAAAATATTTAGTGTGAAGCTGAGATAAGAGTCAAATGAGTAGTTTACAGTTGGTTCCATAATGTGAAGCCTCAACCCATGGTCAAAGGAAATCAAACTTCATTTTCCCGCAACTCCTTTGAAAACAATACTTCATGTTTTGTTGTTGGTTTAATTAAGGGTAGGAATCCTCATGATGATTTTTTATGTTAAATCATGTAACTTATAAAAGGACATAGAGAGTTCAATGAGGTCCACTCTAACCTGAATGAGATTTATATATATGATAATGATAATATAATTGTTTTTTCAATGATACACTCTACTTTTTCGGATAAGTGCATTTCACATCCAATTTTGAAAAACAACTCGATGTCGTTTTTTAATCTAAAGAGAGAACTGATGCGGAGGCTTTTCGGAAATATCGGGATAGGCAAAATCATCAACCCTAATTCAACTAAACGGAATAATTTTTGCTAATGAATTGAAGAAGATGTCACACTTCCCATCTTTGAGATGCCAATAGTTCACGAGCTGTTTCACTTGAAGGTAACTGACGCCGCGTTGATCGGTTGTTAATTACAAGATAACTGATGCTACGTGACTTGGTTGGCATAATCCCAACATAATTAACCCCACCTGGCTTGGTTGGAATAACCTCGAATAGTTGATTGGTATTGGAATAACCTCGAATAGTTGATTGGTATTAAGTTTAAGAGTGAAAACGTTGATTGGTATGAAGTGTAATAGTGAAAAAAGAGAGGCATCAAACCGACTAGATTGACCTAAATAAATGAATAGCCTTTTCAACGCTATCATGCTTTATGGAATCTAATCTATCTGTTAAATAAAAAAATATGAGTTAATCCAATTAACCAATTTCTTTATAAATAAAATTTAATATTTAATTAATTATTTAGTTTTAATAAAAAAATTATTATATTTATTATAAATTTGATTAACTTAATCTATTTAATTAATCAATTTTAATAGTAATGATTTTTGTAGATCTCGTTAATTTTTATTTTTTTAATTTATGGTTATATGTTAACTTTTTTTCAGGTTAAAAGTATATATATATTTAAGTATTGAGGGGTTTTTCCGCAATGCATTATATTAGATATTATTTTTTGGGATTCAACTGCGTTAAGTAAGTCATTCATTCATAACCATTTTCATGAGAGGTAGTCGTAACTCACTAATTTCTCATGATTTTTAAATAGTCCACCTAGCACATTATATTAGATATCATTTTTTGAGATTCCACTGCCTTAAGTATGTCATTCATCCATGACCATTTCCATGAGAGTTAGTCATAACTGACTAATTTCTGATGATTTTTGAATAGTCCACCTAGCACTCGTTGCATCGGGTGATGCTCACAGGGGTGAAGAAGTGGGATCGAAAGCAATGAAATGAATCACCTAGCGTGATCATCACTTCCGGGTCTTGCACTTGGTAACTAGGACTTCTCAGGAGGTCACCCATCCCAAATCACCTATGGCTCAAGCACGCTTAACTGTGGAGTTTTCTCCACAATCAAGCCCACTTAGCTTGCTACCCCATTTTCAAAACCTTAGAAAGTATTGTGCCTCTTGAACCATTCAATTAGAGCTCCCTACACTCTTTGCATTTAAGTATTGAGGGGTTTTCCGCACTCCTGGTTACTGGGTGCAAGCCCCGGAAGTGATGATTGACGCTATGTGATTCATTTCACAAGTTTCAATCCCACTTCTTCACCCCTCTGAGCATCATTTGATGCAGTGAGTGCTAAGCGGACTATTCAAAAACCATGAGAAATTAGTTAGTTATGACTACCTCTCATGGAAATGGTCATGGATGAATGACTTACTTAACACAGGTGAATCTCAAAAAATGATATCTAATATAATGCACTACGAAAACCGCTCAATACTTAAATACAAAGAGTGTAGGGAGCTCTACTTTAATGGTTCATGAGGCAAAATACTTGCTAAGGTTTTGAAAATGGAGTAGCAAGCTAAGTGGGCTTGATTTTGGAGAAAACTACATAGTTAAGCATGCTTGAGCGAGAGGCAATTTGTGATGGGTGACCTCCCAGGAAGTGCTGGTGACAAGGTACAAACCTTGGAAGTGATGATTGACGCTATGTGATTCATTTCACTAGTTTCAATCCCACTTCTTGACCCCTCTGAGTGTCACCCGATGCAATGATTACTAAGTGGACTATCCAAAAATCATGAGAAATTAGTTAGTTACGACTACCTCTCATGGAAATGTTCATAGATGAATGACTTACTTAATGCAATTGAATCCCAAAAATTTGTATCTAATATAATGCACTGTGGAAAACCCCTCAACACTTAAATACAAAGAGTGTAGGGAGATCTTCTTGAATGGTTCATGAGCCACAATACCTGCAAAGGTTTTGCAAATGGGGTAGCAAGCTAAGAGAGCTTGATTGTGGAGAAAATTCCACAGTTAAGCGCGCTTGAGCCAGAGGTGATCTAGGATGGTGGCTTCCTGGGAAGTCCTGGTTACCGGGTGCAAGCCCCGAAAGTGATGATTGACACTATGTGATTCATTTCACTAGTTTCAATCCCACTTCTTCACCCCTGTGAGAATCACTCGATGCAACGAGTTTAAAGTGGACTATTAAAAAACCATGAGAAATTAGTCAGTTAAAACTACCTCTGATGGAAATGGTAATAGATGAATGACTTACTTAACGTAGTTGAATCCAAAAAAATGATATCTAATATAATGCACTACAGAAAACCCCTCAATAATTAAATACAAAGAGTGTAGGGAGCTCTACTTGAATGGTTCGTAAGGCACAATACTTTCTAAGGTTTTGCAAATGGGGCAGAAAGCTAAGTGGGCTTGATTGTGGAGAAAACTCCACAGTTAAGTGCACTTGAGCCAAAGGCGATTTGGGATGGGTGACCTCCTGGGAAGTCCTAATAACTGGGTGCAAGCCTCGGAAGTGATGATTGGTTCTATTTTATTCATTTCACTAGTTTCAATCCCACTTCTTCACCCCTATGAGCATCACTCGATGAAATGAGTGCCAAGTGGAATATTCAAAAATCATGAGAAATTAGTCAGTTAAAACTACCTCTCATGGAAATGTTCATGTATGAATGTCTTACTTAATGTAGTTGAATCCCAAAAAATGATATCTAGCATATTTATATTATCAGTTCAAAATTTACATCGCAAAATAGCATAGATGTGTTACATATGAGCAACCTGAGCTTCAAAAAGAGCAACGATAGTCTTCGGTGCGGGCCAAGGAGAACGATGCTAATGGTTATTTCCATCACCAAACTGACAAAAATCAAGAAAAGACAAAGTTTCATGGAGGAGGATTATGAGGGGTTGCTAGTGGCCTTGCAAAGAAACCCACACAGTTGTGAAAATGGTAGTCTATATGTCTTACCTACCAGGATTTCCAGTGCTCAGAGGTGGTTGTGGGAATGCCTCAACTGACATCGTAGACACTCCAGAGCATCTATAGTTTCATTTTGCATGTCTTGTATATCATTTATGTATGCAATAATCTCGTTGTGTTCTTCATACCTTTGTTCCCACATATCTTCCAAATTGAGTTGCATATGCTAGAGTTAGGCTGAAATCACATTGAGGGTAACTAGAGCATCAACTTGTCCTCAAGAGTGACATCAAGAGACCACCATCGTTGCCACAGAGTGTTGGCTATTCGTTGACTCTGAATCAGAGCTTAATTCCCCATTCAACCTCCTTTCCTCCATTACGTGCCCAAGACCACCTCTACGTGCTCTTCCCCGTTGTCATGGCATGCACCCACTCTTCGCATTCCACGCTCCCACCAGTCGAGAATACATGTTTCCCATGAAGGATGCTTCCCACTTGTTTTAATTTCCATTGTGTAGCCCAACCATGAGCGGCCTCCAACTCGCAAGAAAACACCGTAGTCCCAAACACCGAATCCCCTCTCCTTCTTGCTGTAGATGGGATCCAACACTACCGCGTGCACCAGTTAGTCAATCTTCGAGAGTGCCACTTGAGCCCACGGTAGCACTGCTACCTTTCCTCTTCCACAACCAACATGAACCAGTTCACTGCGCAAGACCATTTACTTAGCAGCAGACATGCCCAATTGGGATTCCTCCTCACGGGAAACAGAGCAGAAATCACCTCCACCACAACACACTACACTCCAAAATGCAGGTTACCGGGATCCCACAGACGCATACAACACTAGACCCAACTCTCAACCTTCCCATCCTTCTAAAGCACCCCTTGCGCTTGAGAATCAAACCATGGCTTGAGAGAAAATTCCACAAAACAAGGTGTTATCTCCCATCCCTCATTCACCATCGCCCATACGGTGCAAAATGCGTTATGTCTTCCCAAATTAATTGTTGTTCTCCTACACCTGATGCACTAGTGCTCCATCCGATGACCCATTACCCCGTTTGTGCAAGAGCCTTGAATGATTTTAATTGGCGTATGGATTCTCTCCGGACCTTCCCTCGCACTCCACCACCATTTAGCATTGTGATAAGACACCCCCATCGGGGACTCCGAGGTTTGGTTCCATTATGGATTGCATAGTTTGTAATTCTCCTGGGTCAAGGTTTGCTTTGGAGATGACATCCCCCTAGGTAGTGTGAAACTCATGCTCAAGTTCATTCGTGCCTCTGTTTTACAGCTAGTCTTCTACCTTATTCCTTGAACACAACACATGAATTTTGGCGATGTATTCAAATAATATGAGAGATCTTAGAATATGAGAGATTTGGGCTTCCAACAGCCAATTTTTTGCTACCTTCTTAGGATCAGAGCGATTTATGATTTTCTGGACCATATCCATAATAATGAGAGAATCCCCTACAATGTGAACCCTTTCACATCGGAGATGTGAAGCCAAGGTCAGTCCTTCTTCAAGCCCTGACAACTCTGCCATATTGTTTTTCATTGTTTCATTAGAACTTGTGAAGACAGCACATGCGGACTGTGAGGAGTCATGGAGAATGGTCCCATATTGAGCGAGGTCGTGGTTTCCTTTAGAAGCTCTCTCGAAATTTAGTTGAATGTATCCTTGCGGGGGATGAGAAAAGGAGGCAGGGGATTGGGGGGAGATGGTCTGCCTCACACAGCCCAGGGATGTACCATCGCCAGAGAAATATTTATTAAGGCTAAGGTTCGAGCTTCCTGAGGATTTGCTTCCCAATTCACTCGGTCCCAAGTCTCCGATAAAATAGTTTCTCAAATATTGTATAAGTTTTGGGACCATATGAGAGTAATTGAGGGAGGTTTTTCTTCAAATATGGTATGATCCCTTGCTTTCCAAGTGTTCCACATCAACAAGCCCCGTACTAGCCACCATGGTTAGATGTTAACTTACATTCATAGTAAATTGAAAAATATTTAATATTTTTGCATGAATATTTTTTTTTTTAAGTTTTAAGAATTAATGTGTTTTATATATATTCAAAATACATCATTTTTTAGATATAAATAAAATGGTTAGTAAACATCCAAAAACATTGATTCATGAAAAACATCAAGACACTTATCTCCTAATATATCTCACATTTCCAAAATTTAAATAATGATAAAAAAAATAGAACTTTATTTTAAATTATATATATATATATATATATATATATATATATATATATATATATATATATATATATATATATATAGTATATGTCCAAAAATTTTATTATCCATGTTTTTTCATCTATATATCACCATGTAAGAGCGAAAATATATAAAGATATATCAACAATAACATATAAAATAAAATAGGCTAGATGGCTTCTAGGATCCAAACACGATGCTGCATGCTACTGGGACACTAAAAATCATTCATCAATATGTTTAGTCATCAAATTGTCACTAATTCGCAATTACTAGAAATAGGATCATCGCTAAGAGCTACATAAACATCATCTCGTTAAGCATCTTCATACTCATATTTCCTAATTTTATGATATGATAGAAATTGGAAGAGTTTAAGATACCTAACCAATGATTTTGGTTTGAGTCAAGAGTTCATCTCCTCAACCTTATAACATGGTAGAAAAAAACTAACCTTCCTAGCCAATTATTTTGGTTTGATTGAAGGGTACATTTTTGTTATGACCGGAGGAGATGAGTTCAACAACCAATATCACCCATATCAAAGGGATTCAAAAACCAATACCACACACATCAAGATACATGAAGGGTTTCATTATCTTTATTAAAATTCAATCTCATAAGTTCATACATGATAGAATTCAATGAAAATGTTGCAATTTTAGTCCTAAAATCTTGAAAATTACTAAGTCAACTGAATTTTGAAAGGTAGATAAAATTCTAAATTCTCCATATGAATTATGATAAGGTCTAAACAGCTCACAGACATCATTAGTGAAGCAAATGAACCAAATTATTTTTATATTAAGAATTGAATGCTACTTACTTATTTTTATTATAAAGTAATGAATTTTTTTTTTTATATTTATTTATTTTCTTTTCATAAAAATATATTATTATTAATAATATTAATTTTTTTGAATTATATATAGGATATTGAAATATTTATTTATTATAGAAAGGTAATGTGAAAATCCTTATTATAGAAAGGCAATGTGAAAATTTCAAAAAAAAGGCTTAAAAACACTTGAGAAAAAAGGGTGTGTATGATTAAGTAATGAAATCTAAACAACATTTCATTTTACAATGTGATGCTTTTAGAGACATCAAAAAAAGTTATAGCAATATATTAACATCAGTTTCTTGTTATCTTTTTAGTAAAATAATTGTTAAAAATTTGAGCTAACTCATCATTAATTTAAATAAAATAAAAATTAAATTACAAAAAATTAACAACAAGACGCTATATTACTTGAGTCTATTGAACGTTCAAATATCATTTCATTATTTTGCTTTACTTGTAAAGGAAAAACCCAGAGGGATAACATAGGCCAAATAAAATTACGATCACCTTTATACGGTATTCTACACCTGGGAGCAAAAAAATGAAACGTCAGAGAAAGGGAAACGGCGTCAAAGAACGGGGAACAGCGGCAAAAGTTTCCGTGAAGAACGGGAGAAAATGGAAATAATAGCAGCAAACGTCGCCATATTATCAATCTCAATTATCAATATTAATATTATTAATACATATTATTTATGATACATATTATCAATATCAATTATTTTTTATTATTAACATGTTTTTAAATATATTTCAATATTATTTAATTTTATATATAAAAATATTTAATTTATAAACTACATTAAATTTTATTATTATTAATATTATATATATATTTTTAAATATCTATCCAAGTCAGTCTTCCATCCATCTCACTTTCTCTTCTATCAACCTCTCTGGCCTCCCTTCGTTAGTTGGCTTTCGAACCGGCTAAGATATTGACTCTGGAATGGTTGGTCATCTGCGATATCATTGTTATAATAAATGGTTATTTATTAGTAAAGCAAATTAACGGAATTATTTTTATATTAAGAATTGAAGGTTACTTACTATTATTATAAAGTAATGAAATTTTTTATATTTATTTATTTATTTTTCATACAAATATATTATTATTAATAATATTAATTTATTTGAATTATAGATAGGATATTGAAATATTTATTTATTATAAAAGGGTAACGTGAAAATCTTTATCATAGAAAGACAATGTGAAAATCTCAAAAAAAAAAAAGTCTTAAAAAAAGTTTGAGAAGAAAGAGTGTATACATTTTGCACGATTAAGATAGTGAAATCTAAAATACATTTCATTTTGCAATGTGATCCTTCAAAGATATCAAAAAAATTTATAGTAATATATTAACATCTGTTTCTTATTATCATTTTAATTAGATATCATTTTTGGGAATCAACTGCGTTAATTTAGTCATTCATCTATGACCATTTCCATGAGAGGTAGTCGTAACTGACTAATTTCTCATGATTTTTGAATAGTCCACTTAGCACTCATTGCATCAGGGGATGCTCACAGGGGTGAAGAAGTGGGATTGAAACTAGTGAAATGAATCCCATAGCGTGATCATCACTTACGGGGCTTACCCGGTAACCGGGACTTCCGGGGAGGTCACCCATCCCGAACTCCTCTGTCAAGCGCGCTTCGCCCATGGAGTTTTCCCCACAATCAAGCCCACTTAGCTTGCTACCCCATTTGCAAAACCTTAGCAACTATTGTGCCTCATGAACCATTCAAGAAGAGATCCCTTTACTCTTGGTATTTTTTAAGTATGAAGGGTTTACGCAGTGCATTATATTAGATATCATTTTTGGGAATCAACTGCATTAATTTAGTCATTCATCTATGACCATTTCCATGAGAGGTAGTCGTAACTGACTAATTTCTCATGATTTTTGAATAGTCCACTTAGCACTCATTGCATCGGGTGATGTTCACAGGGGTGAAGAAGTGGGATTGAAACTAGTGAAATGAATCACGTAGCGTCAATCATCACTTCCGGGGCTTGCACCCAGTAACCAGGACTTCCCAGGAGGTCACCCATCCCAGAACTCCTCTGGCTCAAGCGCGCTTAACTGTGGAGTTTTCCCCACAATCAAGCCCACTTAGCTTGCTACCCCATTTGCAAAACCTTAGCAAATATTGTGCCTCATGAACCATTCAAGAAGAGATCCCTTTACTCTTAGTATTTTAAGTATGAGGGGTTTCCGCAGTGCATTATATTAGATATCATTTTTGGGATTCAACTGCATTAATTTAGTCATTCATCTATGACCATTTCCATGAGAGGTAGTCGTAACTGACTAGTTTCTCATGATTTTTGAATAGTCCACTTAGCACTCATTGCATCAGGTGATGCTCACAGGGGTGAAGAAGTGGGATTGAAACTGGTGAAATGAATCACATAGCGCCAATCATCACTTCTGGGGCTTTCACCCTGTGCAGGGACTATAGGAGGTCACCCATCCCAGAACTCCTCTGGCTCAAGCGCGCTTAACTGTGGAGTTTTCCCCACAATCAAGTCCACTTAGCTTGCTACCCCATTTGCAAAACCTTAGCAACTATTGTGCCTCATGAACCATTCAAGAAGAGATCCCTTTACTCTTGGTATTTTTTAAGTGGACTATTCAAAAATCATGAGAAATTAGTGAATTACGACTACCTCTCATGGAAATGGTCATAGATGAATGACTAAATTAACGCAGTTGATTCCCAAAAATGATATCTAATATAATGCACTGCGTAAACCCCTCATACTTAAAAGAAAATTAAATTAAAAAAAATAACAAGAAAACGATATATTATTTTAGTGTCTTGAACGTTCAAATATCATTTCATTATTTTGCCTTACTTCTAAAGGAAAAACCGGTAGGGAGAACACAGCCCAAATAAAATTACAATCACCTTTATATGGTATCCTACACCTGGGAGCAAAAAAAGGAAACGTAAGAGAAAGGGAAACGGCGTCAAAGAACGAGGAACAGCGGCAAAAGTTACCAGGAAATGGAAATGGAAATGGAAACAGCAGAAAACGTCGCCGCAAAGAAATGGATTTTGAAAATATTTTGGAACCACAAGACTGAAATCAATTTTCTATATCTAATTTCAAAATTAACAATTTATTTAAATTCAGCGCCGGTAAATAAGCTCTGGTGTCTTGTCTCCCTCTTCGGCCACCGCTTTGTTCCTCTGACCCGTTTTGGAGTGGTCTTTATTACTACACCATCTAATTTATCCACAAGGTCTATCTTTTAGTATAAAAAAATATGTAGAGAAAGATTTAGTGATTTTATTTCTTTCAGATCATTTAAATACATTTAAATCCAATTCAGATTCGATTTTACTTCCAATGTGCTACTTTTTTTTACTTCAATTTTAATCTTGTTATTTTATTTTAATTTAATTTTAATGTTATTTGTATATTTATTGTTTGAATTTCGGTTTTTGGTTTTGCAATTTATGTTTTTTTTCATGGCACTAAAGATCATAGTGATCTCAGCCTGATCTTTGATAAGAAATGTATGTCAACAATGAATTTCATCTATTTTTAAGTTTTATCTATTTTTATTATGATGTGGGAAAATGGTCATCGTGGATGATAGCAAATGTGATGTAGAAAATAAAATAAAATAATTGAACATGAGAACTCAATATTCATTTTTAAAAGAATTGTAATGATAAATGGAAAGGTTGCAGTAAGGAGAAGGAAACTTATTGATAGTTTAATAAGAATATCTCTCTTTAAATCTTATTCACTCTCAAAGTTGATTTAATGATTTTTATATTTACTTTTCAAAGAGAATATTATAAAAAAAATCTATGATTAAAATACAGAAGTTTTTATTACTAATTATATCTCTCCTAAAATAATGTAATTTGTAAAAATAACATTAGTATAAGTTATTATAGATGGAAGAATTCATTTATTCCATAAAAAGTAATTAGGACCACATCTATAATTATATGATAGTACATGATTACATATTGCATATTTTATATTTAAAAGAATTATATATAGCAATTATTAATTAAACTATGTAAAAATTATTAACAATAAAATAAATTATCAATAAAATTACATCAAAGATTCAAATTGTTTTATTCTATAAATTATATTGATAAGTCAATCTATTTTGGAAAAAAAGCTTCATAATTTTAATTTGATTATCAATAATTATTAGCATAGTCATTTAAATTAGACGAGTGATAAATGCTAATAGACATCAAACATCTCACATTGACAGAATTAAAATAAAAAATAAAAATTATAGAACCTAACTAAATTATGATTACTATATTATTATTATTATTATTATATATAAAAAATAAAAGTTGAATATATATACATTTAAAAATACATGTAACAAGATACTTAATCATGGAGATTTCCACCAATTTATCATAGAGTTACTTAATTTGAAAATAGGTTTTGTGGCAATACCACAACTTACTAATATCACTTGTCAAAAAATGGATAACTAATGTTTATGTTATATTTTCTTTTTAATCAATCAATTTAATTTGAAATTTGAAAGGCAGAAATGACATAACTACTTTCAACATGTAGCTACAACTAAGAATATTTTAACACGTAGCTACAACTAAGAATATTTTAACACTCCAAAATAGACACGTCTATGGATGGTAGGATTTAACTTTCATGGAATATTTTAAAATATTCTTCTCAAAAGTAGTTATGTCCTTTCTTCCCTTCAAATATATATAGTTAACTCACTTTATAATAATATATTTTTAACTTAGTTAATTTTTATGATTTTTGTAATCATGGCAATGTGAGATTTATTGTCAGGTAAGCTTTTTGATGCTTATCTATGTTTAGAAGCCATTTAATTTATATATTTATGTCAGTTAACTTTTTTTATTTTCTTTCTATAGGTTCAGTTGGTCAGACATATCTAGAGGAAAGAGATTGAACTTCGGATCACTTGAATACATAACAGCTTGACAACATGCTTTTTCCAATTATACTACCACCAACAAACTATATTAGTTAACTTTTAGTTTAATTATAATTTTTATAATTTAAAAATTATGTTCAAATTTCACATATTCACATTTTTATTTAAAACAATACAAGTATATATTCAAATACTATAGTAAATTAAATGTAAAAAATTATTCTTCCAATTCGATAAAATTTAAATGTAGAGAATTATTCTGCCACTTCGATAAAATTAAATTTAGAGGATTATTCTCCCCACTTCGATAAAATTCCAACATATAATATATTGAATTTATAATAAATATATAATTATAATGAATTAAACTTCTTAATATAATAAGCGTAATAACAGTAACATATATTTTTCGAAAAAATCCTATAAACATATATAAAATTTAATATTACCTTTTTAACACCAATCTAAGAAGCGCAATGGGAGTAGTTTATAGTTAGTTGCATAATGTGAACCCCAACCCATGGTCAACGGAAATCAAACTCCATTTTCCCACAACACCTTTCAAAACAATACTTTATGTTTTTTTGCTGATTTGATTCAAGGGGAGGGAGGCTCGTGATGATTTTTATGTTAAATCATGTAACTTATAAAAGGAAATAGGGAGTACAATAGGGTCCACTTTAAGGGTAATATAACTGTTTTTCAATGCTAGCGACTCTATCGAAATCTAAAACTTTAATGCATGATACTCTCTACTTTTTCGAAAAAGTGCATTTCACATCCAATTTCGAAAAACGATTCCAAGGAGAGAGAACTAATGCGGAGGATTTTCGGAAATATCGGGATCAATCAAAATCATCAACCCTAACTCAACTGAACCGAATAATTTTTGCCAATCAATTGAACAAGGTGTCACACTACCCATCTTGGAGATGCCAATAGTCCACCACTTGTTTCAGTTGAAGGTAACTGACGCCGCGCTGATCGGTTGTTATATTTCAAGATAACTGATGCTACGTGACTTGGTTGGCATAATGCCAAGATAATTAACTCCACCTGGGTTGGGTTTGTTGGAATAACCTCCAATAGTTGATTGGTATTTAAGTTTAATAGTGAAAACGTTGATTGGTCTGAAGTTTGATAGTGAAAAAAGAGAGGCATCTAACTGACTAGATTGACCTAAAAAAATGAATAGCCTTTTCAACGCTATCATGCTTTATGGAATCAAATCTATTTTGTATGGGACTCCACATAAAATAATATCAGTTAATCCAATTAAAAATTTCTTTATAAATAAAATTTAATATTTAATTAATTATTTAATTTTAATTAAAAAAAATTATTATATTTATTATAAATTTGATTAACTTGAATCTATTTAATTAATCAATTTTAATAGTAATGATTTTTGTAAATTTGGTTAATTTTTTTTTAAAATTTATGGTTATATGTTAACTTTTTTTGGGGTCAAAAGCATATTTATATTTACGCCGTAGGCGTTTTTATTTGAAAACAACCCTCGTGGTACTCGTGTCATAATCTTTACGCCGTAGGCAACCCTCGTGGTACTCGTGTCATAATCTGAGCCTTTTGATCTTTTGTTAGACGATTGAATCGTCATTAGCCATGGATTTGAATTGTAGCAGTTCTAACGGCTTTCAAGACAGTTGCATGTGGGAATAACAAATCTTTGGAAGGCATATTGCCAGTGCAGTTCCAATGGCTTACATTCTTGGCCTCCGACCGTATCACTGAGCCACAGGTATGGATCGAAGCTTTGCAACAGATGCTTTTCTTTAATTCTTCTGGCAACAGATGCTTTTCATTAATTCTTCTGGCAAGAGATAATTTTCTTTAATTCTTCCGGCAACTGATACTTTTATTTAATTTTTCTTGCTGGGAGACGATCTTTAATGGATTTCCTTTGAGTTTTGCACACAATATTTAATGGATTTTTCGTATCTTTGGATTTTGCAGACGATCTTTAATGAATTTTTCTCATCTTTGCGTTTTGCAGAGGATCTTTAATCGATTTTCTTTGGTTCTTGAATTGCAGACGAATGGGAATTGGTCTGAAGTTAGTAGTGAGGGTCGAACGTTGGTTCAAGGAGAATGGAGCCGAGTATGCTTATATGGCCACTGAGAAAGACAACGAGCCGTGCATAAAGCTTTTCTGTGAAAAATGCAATTACATCAAGTTTTGAACACCATCCATACTGGTTCAACCAGTTCATGCGCACTCCAAGCGCATTAGTTTCGGTGTCAAAATCAAGAAGCTGGACCTAGCTCAATCAGAGACTCTGTATAGAGCCTACCTGGGAACCAGACAATTCTTTCCCCAAGATATCGATTCCATCCTCAAGAACCGTCTGTCCCTGGGAACTTGGGTTGTCTTTCCTCAAGGGGAAGAATGGCCTACAGACGGAGGAAGGTCTGTACTCCCTGCTTCTTGGGCTACTTTAAGCGTCTGGAAAATGTGTTCAAGCTGGAAGTCAAGGGAATATCAATAATTAAATACATGTACGATGCGTTAATTTTATTCTATAAACATAACATAACTAATAGACAAAAGCTATTAAATTTTTTTGTAAATAAATATATTTTATATTTAAAACAAGTTGGTTTGAAAATACTTGTATATTTTTTAAATATTTTTGTTGAAGGAATTATCTTTCATGTTTAAAACCAACTAGTTGTACTTTTATCTGAGTTTCCCTTACCAAGTTAGTTGTTTTCTAAATAATACAACTTATTGGATCAAATGTCTGAGTGCAAACTTTTTTCTTTTCTTGCCGCTATTATGTAATCTAATGTTTAAGTGCAAACTTATTTCTTTTCTTGCAGCTATTATGTAATCCCTAAGTTGAGAACATTTCATTTTACCATTAAAGATGCAGTTCACTTCGGGATTAAAGATTAAATGTATTGAGTTTAACCTCTCTTTCTTTTTGCCCCTTTAACTATGTAAGTATTAAGTATTAAGAATTGTGAACCTTAATTATAAGTTGTGAACATTTCCATATCTTTGGCGAGCAGCTCACTTGATCAAAAGTATAGTCATAAGTTACTTGTACCTATTGCAACTATTTCCTTATGATTGCTTTGTAACTGAACCAATTTTCTTGGACTAAATCGTATGGATGTAATTTCGGCCGGCCTTCTTGTATTTGTTGTTGCTATGAGTAATGAGTACATGTTCTTTCTCTGGTTTCCCAATGCTATAGCAACTTGGATCAAATGTACTCATTGGAAATTGGTTGTCTTTTTGTTTACTAAATTGTAATTCTGAATTAAAAAAAAATTCGTCCAGCTATTGTAATGGTAATTGAGTTAATCAAATGTATGGCTGTAAACTTATTGTGTTTTAAATCTTTCTGTAAAATTATTGTGTTTTTAATTTATCTTAATTATGAGTTAAGAATTTTTTTTTTTCTCTTTTTTTCTAACGTTGCAACTCACTTAGATCACATGCATATCTGTGAATTTATTTATTCTTTTTCACATATATATTTGTGAAGTTATTCATTTTTTTTTTCTTCTGGTAACTATGTAACTAATTTAGAATTATGTGAAAAAAACCCATGTAACTAATTTAGAACACAATAATAAATGAAAAAAAATTGATTGCCATAATTAAAATGTATTAGATATTTTGTTTTATATGAATGTTTTCCGGCTTAATCACACCATTAAGATTTGAAACCAACTAATATAATTAATAATTTTTTTATTGTTTTTTCATTTCAAATCCCTCTAAACTTGATACAAGCAGATAAATATATCCTGGTCAATCCCATTCTCAAGGTTTTAAGTAATGGTGCAATACAAAGCAACTATTTATGTCCATTCATTCATTCGATCGTCACCCATTAAAAACATTAGCAAGAATTAATGTTTTATTTTTTGCGAAATAAAACGGCGGTAATGAGAATCCAAAACGGCCAAGATTTTCCATGTTCTCTCTAAGAATCTTATTGGCGTTGGCAGTTCGTTTCGAAATTTAATCGCATAGGTTTAACTCAATCGTTGCAAAGTGACCGAATAAATTTAAAAAGTGATTGGTTACTGTAGACTAAAAGTTTAATGTTGAATGGAAGAATGTTAATTAGTGAGATATTATTATCAAGACCCTAAAAATTTAATGTTGATGGAAAAATGTTGGACGAAGACTTGCTCGAAATAATTTAATTCTCTTAAAATCTGCCATCATATAGTGAAATAATTTATTCATAATTCTGCAATAAAAGTTTGTTGTGGTTCTAAGTTAGATTTGGTTTATTTTACATGTTTATTATATAAGTTACCGTTTTCGCGAAACCAAGCAAAGCTTACACCCATTTTTGTGAGCTTGTACGCATTCGGTTTGCAGGATTGTGAGTACCAGCTTGCTTGGAGTCATTACATATTTAGTCCTATTAACAATTGTATTCCACATAAGAATCGTACGGTGTTTCCTTTGCAACATCTAATAATGGTGTAATTGCTAGTTATGGTTATATGTTAACTCTTTTTTGTGGGTTAAAAGCATATTTATATTTATGGTTATATGTTAATTTTTTTTTGGGTCAAAAGCATATTTATGTTATCAGTTCAAAATTTACATTGCACAATATCATAGTTGTGTTTTACATCGCACAATATCATAGCTGTGTTTTACATCGCACAATAGCATAGCTTTGTTACATCTGAGCAACCTAAGCTTCAAAAAGAGAAACAATAGTCTTGAGTGTAGGTCAAGGAAAATTGTGCCAATGGACCTGCAAATGGTGCCAATGGTTATTTTCGGCACAAAATTGACAAAAAACAAAAAAACACAAAGCTTCATGGAGGAGGCTTGCAAAAAAGCTTGCAATGTTGTGAACATTGTTAGGAAACATACTGAGAGGGGGTGGGGTGACGGGTGAATCAGTTTTACCAATAATCACAATCTCTTCTTTTTCTTTATCGATCTCTATACATGCCTCAAATTAGTCCAACTAGCATATGCTTCATAAAGGAAACATTTGTATACCCAAATAACTTTAATGTTCAAATAAATCTTCAGAAAGTTTACTTAGCCCACTTCATCACTTATGCACCATAAATTTAAGCAGTAGATATGTGTAGTAATAATAGAGTAAATCATCACACATGAACACTAATATTTAAGGTGGAAACCCAAGTCGAGAGAAAACCACCGTTGCTATCATCTATGTCTTCAATATTTATTATATAGAAAACTTCTTACAATGTTTTACTCATGCAGTCTCATATCAGTATGTAGACACCCACATGTAGAAGGTTGAAACCTTCTCTCGTTCTCTAGTTACTACTAGATGGGAGCTCCAACCCCCTGATCTCATTTACCAACCACTACTGGAAGGGAGCTTCAACCCTATGAACCAGGGAAAATTTTAGGGGCGAATTTTAGCCCAAGGGCGAAATTTGAGGGATTTTAGATTTTGGAAGGACGAACTTTTTATATAAAACCCTTTTTGTAATTTTTGTATAGTTAACCCCAAAATTATTTTAAAAATAATTAATTGTTATGTTTTAGCCCAATAAAATAGGAGCGCATAAAATGTGAAAGTCTAGATTCGGCTCCCAATTTACTGGTTTGGTCTGTTTTCTGTTGCATTTTCCCCCGATTTACTAGGTTGGAAGGTTCTGGAATGGCGTTCGTCCTCAATTCCGTTTACATCGATGATGCGGGAAATGGAGCTGATTTACTGGGTTAGAATTTTTTGGAATGGAATTCGCTCCTAGTTTACGTCGTTGCTGAGGGCAATGGAGGGGTTTGGGTTGCATTCGTCCCCATTTACATTTTCTGGCTTGGAAAGTTGGAGGGTTATCGGAATGGCATTTGTTGATTGAACGAATGTGGAACATGAGAATATTCAAGAGAATATTTGTTACAAGATATGTATCAATATTTAACAAAGGAAAGGCTGACTGAGGACAATGCAACCTTTCAAGAAGACCAGTTCACTACAGGGTCGAATTGTGGACCGTGGTTGGTATGTCAGCGTCATGGACTCTAATGATTGGATGATATGCACAGAATGGATGGGGTGAACCAAGACAAGATCACTTTCAGAACTTATAAAAGATTAGATCAAATTAAAATAATCATAATTACAAATCTCAATAGTCAGATAAAAGTCTGCCTTGGAAAACTGGCTAAACTCGTACTAGTATACACGAACTCGTACTAGTATACACGACTATAATTTTCCCTCATAATTTGAACGACATTACGAATTTACCATTTATTGACTGACTGATGTTTATTTATAGTTCTTTAAATGTAAGATACATTTGCATCTTCTTATGGGTTTGATCTTTTTGTGTGTGCACCAAACTATATTTAAAGCCCTTGTTGTTTTCTACGCTGAATTTGGCAGGTGCGTTATGGTTTAGTTATGGATTTGGGATTGGTGTTATGTTCATGTTTGCATCTAGAAAATGTGAAATTGACAAGTTAACTTTATTATTACATCAGAAAATAGGCTTGGTTGAGGAATTAAAAATATATCTTGATGAAAGAAAGGACTATCTTCAAGACAGTGAAATGTAGAAGGGTTGTCATGGTGAAAATTACACATATCAACAAGAAAATCCAGGCACAGCTACAAATTGGAAGTTAGAAAAAGAATATCCCAACTCTGTCGGCACCCCATTTCAAGCTAATGAATATACTATAAGTGTTATCACTGATGAACCTGCGCAATAGGTCACTGGAATGGTTGAGATTGAAGCATAATTGCAAGCTGACCTAGAATACATACAAATTGATTTTCTCCAATCAAATTCAAAGCATCAAAGGAGTACATCAGGTTCTAGTGAGGTGAGTTTTATGGTGATTCTATACTTTAGATTTATCATGATCCTTTTGGGTTTGAGTAATTCAGTTGATGTCTAGTGTTTTCCAGTTTCCACACATTAAGTAGAATTTTTAATGTTGATTTTCCACTAAGAAAGATAGGATCCATTAAGGATATGTCTATTTCAAGGATTGTTAGGATTGTATACTAACTTTTAGGCTATTTTAAAAATACATTTAGAATGTGAATTCCTCTAATGATGCCTTTTTTCAATAGAAGCTGTAAAAATCTTTTATATCTGCTAGCAGAGTGAAACAATGCAACGTTTTTCTTCCAGGAAAATGCCCTCATTTCCTTAAGAATTTTTCTTTTTTTTTTGCGTCACTCAACACCTCCAAACTAAGGGGAACATTATTTGTAAGTTTGCCTCATTGCAATTTTCAATTAAAGTTGGGACTTGTTGAAACTTCAATGTATTTTCCCTTGTTTTATCCTTACCCCCTACGCAATTTTGGATAGAGTTTGAACAACCTAAAGCATTTTCCTTTCTTTTATTTACATACCACCTGTTTTGGACGAGTTATTATATAAAGAGCACAACTTATTGAAATTGTTTTAATATTATGTGTCACAGTATCAAACATTTGGTAATGATTTTTATAACATTATTCTTGTCATTAGGGGAATTTTGAGGTCTAAAATGGGCCTCCTAAGGAAAATGTACATTCAAAATTCACTTTATGAGAATCAATCACATTTTAGGGGACGACATCATCCCTAATGGTTGAGGTGGCATTGCTTGAGTTAAAGGTACTTACTTGTCACATTTTCAATGGTGGATAAAAACTCATGGTTAACCATGGTAGTGCTCTAAGTACTTTTAAAGTCAAAGTAAAGTACTCATAATAAATGTTATTTCACACTTTTTGAATAAAATAATATTATTTTCATTTCATATTTCATGAAAAAACAATGCATATCACTATACATTTACTATATTATATTATATTATATTATTTTTATATATTATATTAATTACATGTTATTATACAATTTAAATAATATAATTTTCAATTAATAACATATAATATAATTAAGAATTTATAAATTTATATTTATATTTTATTTTAAATTATTTAAGTACAAAGGACAAATGCATTAGTTGTTCAATGATAATGATTTTTTCTTGAAAAGCTCATTCTTATTTATAGTCACATCAATACAATTTTTTTATTAATTTTATTTTGGTACAACTTTTTAATTGAATTTAACTATGGTTACATGGATTTTGGTGCAAAAAGTGAATTGCAAATTCATAAATATTATTTTATTGGTTTAGTTATTATTTTATTATTTCCTTAGGAGGCCCATTTTAGACCTCAAAATTCCCCTAATTTCTAGATTATTTCCTTTGTTGTGATATAATTCTTCTTCTCATGAGGGTAAATTGAAGCATGCCAAACTCAGTTAGATGTACTTTGATCACCAAAAGAATTAATCATAGATACATGTTTTCATGAGGGTAAATTGTTTTTTCTCATGATGGTAAATTGAAGCATGCCAAACTAAGTTAGATGTACTTTGATCACTAAAAAAATTAATCATAGATACATGTTTTCATTCAACAGTTTCATGAAGAGAGGAATAAAGTGTTAAGAAGATGCAAGATAATAGAGATTCATGCAAAGAACATATTTGTGATGTTTTGAAGCTTAGCGGTAGAGCCAACAACAGTTTTTCCTTTGGGATATTTTGGAGAATATTGGCTAATAGTTTAGGCCTTTTGATATTACAATTTTTGTTTTTAGGCCTTCTTCATGAGAAGGCTACTGAACAATAAAGATGCATGTGGCCTGGATTTATATAGCAGTAGACAATAGTTGTAAATTACCTACATTTATCAATTTGAAAAAAAAGCTGTATAGGAAAATAACCTTCTTATGGGTCTAAAGAGAGAAACAATGTCTACCTCCAAATATTATGGTGTGTTTGGAGGGTTGTGCTATGTTAGAACTAAACACAACCAGAAAGGTGGCTTTCTTATCATAATGGAGTTTTGTTTATGGTAATCTCAAGACCAGGATCATATTACTTTGGTACAACATGATGATTGGTGCCTGTTTTCTGGGAAACTAGAATAAATAATTATGTACATGATTAGCCCACTCAGCCACAAACATCAAGTGTATTGTATGTCAAAAAATCTTCATTGGTATTTATATTGTAAAAATGTGAATTCTTTTGTACATATTTGGTGAGTCACCAAATTGAGCAATTGGGAAATAAAAAATTGCGGCCATATAATATTTTTGTGTTTGAGTTGGCTAGAATCTCATATCCATATATCTAATTTTTACTCTTAGCTACCGAGATGTTATATTGGTTACTGTCCTGTCTTTTGAATTTTCATAGTTTGATGCCAGGCTAAGGGAAATGAAAGCTATAGTGAAAATGCTTGTAAAGTGTGAAGTTGCTTGGTATGCAGACAATAGTTTATCTTGTTGGTTACTTGCTTGTCTTTTTAAGATTTGTGTCAGGCGTAGTGGGAAGATAAGATTACTCAAGAAATAAGTGTATGTCTAAGGTGTGATAAGCAACACATAATTTTTCTCAAAGTAAACAAAGAAGCTTATTTGAGAGTGTAAACTTCTGTGATAAGGATAAAATTCTTTGAAGTAATATGTAGAAGGATGTTATTATTCCCAGACTGGCATGAATTGTCTGGAGGTGGAACTTATGAATTTTAACAAAGATACTGCTTGTTTCAGGGAAATATATTAGGATGTGATGAAAGGAAAGGTGTGAATGAGGATAAATTGACATTCAGAAAAAATAGTTGATTGTAGTGTTGAACTATAATTAGAATGCCATTAAAAGAAAAATCATGCCTTACACAAGCCACATTTTGCTGTGGGATTTGAAGTAGTTAGATAGTTTTAGGATTCCTGTGATGGGGTTCTCTTATATATGATAGCTATTGGTGCAAAAATTCATGGAAAAAATGTTTTGGATTATTTGAAAGCTCAATTCTACAAAATATCTAAAGCACTTCCTTGAGACATACAAAGGAGGCTTAAAATTAGCTATGACACACTTGAAGAAGAGGAGAAAGATATATTTTTCTCTCTGCAGATTTCCACTATCCCTTGCTGCTCTAGAAATTTACCGATAACTATCTCGCTATCTAGCCATGGGATGGGGTGTAACAACCCACGACGGAGAAGTCTCTTACATCCCAATCCCTGTGATCAACATTTCAGTATGGGTCATGTGACAGTATCTTTTCTTTTTAATTTTGGTAGTATGCTTCAGCTTTGGCATTGGATAGATATCCCTTGGTCATGAGTTGATTTTGTTTCATATTTTTGATAGATTGTACAGTGCAGTTAGGCACCTAGAATGTAGCTAATAAAATCTACTATGAAGACATTCTGTGTTAAAAATGTAGACATATATAACAAAAGATACCCCCCTTTGTGTTAGGGAGTGGATGTAGTTAGGGATAGGATAAATTCTCTTTAAATCTCCCTTCTGATCTCATGGGATGAATATGATAAATAGGGAGCACTTCATGGAAATTTGTGATCCTTTCCCACTATTGAAACCTAGAACCTTGTATCTCAGATTCTCAGTTATAGTTGTTTTCATGAGTATATATAATATATCTTAATCAACCTTTTATTTAAAAAAAATTGATCACAAAAAGAAAGAATAGAATTCAATATTGGCAGTCACTTTTTCTTCATAGAAGAAGATTATAGGGCATAAGAATAAAGGATGGATCTCATGGGGGAGGATTTATGAGTCTCCATAACTTGAAAAACAAGTGTCTTGTAGAGGCCAACAGTAAAATCTGTATCTTGCATGATCATCTCTGTGAAATGGGCATAACCTTTAGAGGAGGAGAAGCCTTGGCAGCCTATGTGGTGCATCACTAACAACCTCAGGAGTTCAGTAACTGTTCCGTTGATATGAGTGGGTTGCAACTGCTAAGGTTTTAAGGTGATTATTTGGGAAGTGTATGTATATTATATCCTGATGAGATGGTCAGATATTCAATGCCTCTACTAGGATAGTTGTCCATACTCCTCCTCGTATTCTTAGATTCCTATGAAGAACTATTTTAGAAGTGGTAGAGGCTGGAGAAGCCACTAGGAAACATTGATAATGAAAATGAAGTGAATTTTTCTACTTCTGAAGAAATCTTGTGCTCATATTTTGACGTTTCTAGAAGGCAGGGGTCTTGAAATAGTCATATTTAATATTTAAGAGTGCATCGCAGGAGACTCCATAGTTAACGGAGTTGATATTATTGCCTCCTTATGGTTACTAAAGATAGGGCAGGTGAAACATCTAGAAAGTTAGAAACAATTGCTATGAAAGGATGCACAGTTAGATTGAAGTAACATATGGGAAAAGCTTACATCCTACATTTCCAGAAGAATTTTTTCGTATCTACTCCTTGAAAACTAGACTCCAATCATGCATGATGTCGTTGCCAGATTCCTTTGGGAACTTAATAAACCTCCAACATATTGATGATTCAAGAGAAGATTCTAGTTTTTCTTCTTTTCTCATTCCATATTTCATAAATTGCAGGACAAATCACTTTGATGTTACGAGAAGAATGAAACTAGTAGAGTCCCCATTGAACATGAGCACATATTTGGACTTGCTTACTATATAGGTTTGGAATATGCATTTTTGTGCTACCCCACAGCGACAACATTTGGAAACATGGGTGCTTTCAGAATTGGTAAACACTTATAGAGAGGTTTTTGGAAACTAGCTCATTTTATTGTTTTGGACCTTTTGTTCTTCATATTTCAGTGTGTACAATGTAGATAGATTATTTTGTAAACATAACTATTTGGTCATGTTATTGTTGGCAGTTGCTAGATGACCTATTTCATTCATTAAGTTAATGGTCTAGTTTCTATTGTATGAATTCAAAATTTGTACGTTTGTTTGTAATTGATAAAATCTAGATTCTAGATGGTTGATGCTCCAAACAAGTAATCATTAATGTTCTATGATGGTTGATGGCCTCTTCTATCTTTATTTATGTACAAATATGCATGTTTTCATATATTCTACAACTAATTTAGCATTGTTGATGTATATCAATGGAAATGTCCTCAAAAGTATTGTCACTAGCTTGTATATTGTAAACAAAATTTGGGGGTTGCTTTGTTGTGATGAAAGTGATCTTGCAGCTACTTTACGGCAACAAAGTTGCTCTATAGAGTTATCTTAAAGATGAGTTCAGATGAATTGATCTTACCTTGGGCTGAGGCTGAGCCATAAATGGTTGTTAAAGACCTTATGATGGGTATGGGCCATTAGGGCCCAAGCATGCCAACTAAGATGGTGGAACATGAATTAATGGCCACAAGGACTATGCTAGACCAGAAATCCATGCACCACAAACTCAAGCATAAAACCTAGCAGAGATAATATTTGGATATGATTTTTCGTTACACTCAAAGTATCATTGGACAAATATAGGTATTATGATCTTAGAATGTCAGATGATAATTCCATATTTCATATCTTAATGGTATTTTCTAACCCATATTATGAGTCTGTAGCATAATACATGACTTAGACTTGAGAGAGTCATGGTATCACCTTTCTGAAGGGAGTATTAGGAATATTAGTCATGTCATGCTCAGTGTAGCTTTAGTTTATTGGATATGTTTATTTAGGAACATTAAGATTTAGAATAGTTGACTATTGTCTGGCAAAATATTATGTTGGTAGCATTTTTCAGCCCCACCTAAACCTATGAATATCAATCCAATTGCACCCAAGGTATAACAGTTGGTTAAGTGGAAAAATTTACGGTCAATATCTCAGTTGTTTCCCACAACGAATGTAGACATAGGGCCTTATCATTCAAGACCAACTGTGTATAACAAAAGGTTAGACTAGGGCCTTGATTCTTCTACACGCATAAATGTGAAAAGGGCAGGCTATTCAGCAAGTGATGTGGTGGTAGCGACCATCTTGAACTTCAATTGTATGCCACATGTTATTATCAAAAAATTGTTGTAGAAAAAATTGGATAAGGAGCATGAGTTGTAATGCACATGTTATTATCACAAGTTGTAGAAAAATTTGGATAAGGAGTATGAGTCGTAATGCACATGTTATTATGAATAAGTTGTAGAAAAAATTGGTGGATTTGCCCTTTGTGGTGGAGGCTGAGATTTTAGCAGACACTGGATATTGGGCTGCTTTGTTCTGTTTTTTATGAAGCGGTTGGGTCTCCTTTGGATTGTACTACCTAAAACTTGGAGAAGACTGCATTGGAAGGGCTGGAGGAATTCTCTGTAAAAGTTGTGACTTTTTTGTTGTTATTGAGATCTGGGAAATATTTGTAACAACTAGAGTTTACAAGTAAATATGACCTTACCATAATTGTCTTCCTCTTCCTCACGCCCCTCTTCTTTTCTTCTTTCTCCAAAAAAGCCTGAAGATTTTTTGCTTTCCCCATTTGAAAATTCCCCTTAGTCTTCTGCCAATCCATTTCTATTCCACAATGTTATGAATCTTCTCTTCTTGTTTGTATGCTGAAAGTCGAGGTTTTTTAGTTCTCATTAATTCTGTAATATTTTCTCAAGATTGTAGTGGAAGATTGGCTCAGCTGTCAAAATCTCCAGCTTTGATAGTTCATTGGAATAAATTTGTATATGGGCATGATTCGTGATAGTATGCTTGACCAGGATGATTGGCTGAACATAGTGTGCTTTCCTAGAATTTGTGATCTGGATGAAACCATCCATGAATTTCTTGCATAATTCTTGTAATAGAAGCTTGTCTAACACTTCGGGGGGAGGAAATGGGTAGATGATGAGTTTTCAAATCACTAGACACAATATTACAATCTTTGTGGAAGGAATAAGCATCTTTCCCTCTCAATAACTGTTATGTTTTCTGTGGTCCTATGTGAGTACTCTTTCAACAAGCAATGCATTTTGTTGAAGAAGCTATTTGTTTTGTCTTTGATATCAGGGAATACTAGAGGTGGATTGTTATGATGTTTTGATGAATTGTAATTTCCCTTAGGCATTTTGGGGTAGGTAACAGTGTATAGACTACATAAGAAACTAAATGAAATGTGTTGGATTGAGGGAATGTTGTTCCTGGTAATGAATTGAATCACTGATTGGTTTTACTTATCCCTAGTAGATATTTCTCACTGCTTTGAAACTTGTGCATTTACTCAAACATTATAATGGTATATGGCCTTCATATTGACTTCTTTATATATTTTACACAATAACCATACTATTTATCTGGATGGAGGCTGGAAAATTTCAATTTTATACTCCTGATGCATTGTTGCTTTTGTTTTATGTTCAGTCTAATAGAAGTTGGTCATTGCATAGGGATGTTGTGGTTGCTTGAGCGATTCCTTTGCTTTGTTGAAGGAGTGGTGAACATGATATTGATGCTCTAGGGAGTGAAATCTGCCACTCCTTATTGGATGAGAACAATTGATGTGTTGGCAGATTGTAGTGCTTCATGCACAATAGGTGTTGGGTAAGCAGCTCCAAAAATAGAAGAAAAGAGATATCAACGCCTTAGAAATAAGCCACTTCGAGGGGGCAACCTCCAATACATTACATAAATGAACAATTCTTGGATGATACAATTTACAAAACCTCCTTTCTATATATAGGAGTCCATGTGGCCATATTGTAATCCTAGTGGGCCACAATGTAATCCTAGCCGACCTAACAATAATAATTTAAGGGCACAATAATAACAAAATGGGGGTTACAAGGGTACAATAATAACAATAGGGGGGTTACACTAACAACAATAAGGGACTATACTAGTAATATAGGGACCTAACATGCCCCTCTCCTTCAAAAAAGTGTTGTCCTCAACACTTGAGTAGCTCTGGGTGCTTCTGTATAAAATTCTCATCCTCCCATGTAGAATCTTCGGTGGGTAAGTTCTTCCACTTGATGAGATACTCTGAAATTGATCGATTCCGTAGTTGTCGAGTTCTTGTTTCCGTGACCGCTTCTGGTTCCAATATGAATTTTCCTTCCTCATCAAGTTTTGGAAATATTGTTTGAACCAGAAGATTTTCACCTATAACCTTATTTAAGCATGAAACATGGAAAACTGAATGTACTCGCGAAGAAGCAGGAAGCTCCAATTTGTATGCCATAGTACCAATCTTTTGCAACACCTTGTACGGACCATAGTACTTTGGTGATAATTTATTATCCTTCTTAGCTTGCTTGAGGGACATTTGTTTGTATGGTTGTAGCCGTAAAAATACACAGTCTCCTACATCAAAACTTCTCTCGCTGCAATCTTGAACTTCCTGTTGTTTCATTCGATTTTGTGCCAAATTTAGGTTATCCTTTAAGAGTTGGAGAACTTCTTGTTGATGATAGATGTGATATTCCACTGCTTGAACCTTAGAATTTTCTCTTAAAGATGATGTGATGGACGGTGGATGATATCCATAAAGTGCCATAAATGGGGTCATTTTTGCTGTAGTATGGAAGGAAGTGTTATACCACCATTCGGCGAGAGGTAACCACTTGACCCATTGTGTTTTTTTATCAGATACAAAACAACGAAGATATCCTTCCAAACATTTATTTACTATCTCAGTTTGACCATCTGATTGAGGATGATAAGATGAGCTATGAGCTAATTGAGTACCCAAACAAGAAAATAACTCCGTCCAAAAATTTCCAGTAAAAATGGGATCTCTGTCGCTCACAATGAACCTTGGGCTTCCATGTAGCTTTTGAATTCTGTCCATAAATGTAGTAGCAACTGTACTTGCTTTAAATGGATGAGATAATGCACAAAAGTGTGCATACTTGGTAAGTCTATCAGCTACCACCATGATGACACTCTTTCCTTCGGACTTAGGTAAACCTGTGATAAAATCCATTGAAATCTCCTCCCAACGTTGACTTGGAATGGATAAAGGTTGTAGAAGTCCTTGGGTCTTAATTGTTTCCACTTTATTCTGCTGGCAAACCAAACATTCCGCCACAAACTTTCGAATATCAGATTTAAGGCCATCCCAAAAAAATTCTTTCTTCACCCTGCGGTAAGTTTTTAAAAATCCTGAGTGTCCTCCTAAAGGAGAAGTGTGCAATTCCAGAAGAATCTTTTGTTTTAGTTGGGAATTCTTACAAAGATATTAGCGATCTTTGTACCATAAGGAATCATTTTTCCAACTAAATGTATCAGATGTACTAGGATCTTGCTGCAACTTTTGAATGAGTGTCCATATATCTTTGTCCTTCTTCCATTCATCTCTTGCTTCGGTTATCCAATCTGGTTGGATAATAGAAATGGCACAAAGCAATGCTTCCACCTCTTCATTCTTTCTTGAGAGTGCATCTGCAACAACATTAAGCTGTCCTTTTTTGTAGATTATTTCAAAGTCATAACCCAACATCTTTGTGACCCATTTTTGCTGCTCTTCTGAAGATAGTCTTTGTTCCAAAAAGTGTTTAAGACTATCATGATCAGTTTTTACCTTGAAGTGTCTTCCCATTAGGTAAGTTCGCCATTTCTTTAGTGCATGCAGTATTGCTAACATTTCCTTCTCATAAATATGTTTTTGTAAATACTTTCCTTTGATTGGACGACTTTCAAAAGCAATGGGTCTTCCTTCCTGCATTAAAACTGCACCAATTCCATTTCCTGAGGCATCACATTCCACGATAAAGGTTTTTGTGAAGTCTGGCGTAGCTAAGACCGGTGCTAGGCACATTGCCTCTTTAAGATGTTAAAAGGCCTTAGTTGCTTCAGGATTCCATGAAAATGCATCTTTCTTCAATAATGTTGTTAGAGGTGCTGCTATTCTCCCATAATTCTTAAAAAACTTGCGATAATACCCTGTTAACCCGAGAAATCCTCGCAACTGCTTTATGGTTGTAGGGACTTTCCATTCCTTAATGGCTTTAATTCTGTTAGGGTCTACTTTAACACCCTCCTGATATACAATATGACCCAGATATTCCACCTCTTGTACTCCAAATAAGCATTTGCATGTTTTTGCATATAATTGTTTCTCCTGCAATAGTTTGAGCACCCTGTCAACATGTTCAACATGATCCTTCCAAGACCTACTATATCTCCAAAAATATTGCGAATCAAGATCTGAAATTTTTTGACGAGTTTCCTCAGGATTTCAGCTTCGCACCCTAAAAATTTCAAATTCTGAACCTTCGTAGAAACAAATCTATAGCGCAAATTCCACGATGACCTATTTAGGAGCCTGAAAAAAGACCTAACTTCCACAGATCATATCTCTGAAAATATTACGAACCAAGATCTGAAATTTTTAGACGATCTTCCTCAGGATTTCGGCTTTGCACCCTAAAAATTTCAGCTTCTGAAACTTCGTAGAAAAATATTTATAGCGAAAATGCCACGATGACCTATTTGAAGCAGTGAAACCCTAGAATCCAAAGCTCTGATACCAAATGTTGGGTAACCAGCTCCAAAAATAGAAGAAAAGAGATATCAACGCCTTAGAAATAAGCCACTTCGAGGGGGCAACCTCCAATACATTACATAAATGAACAATTCTCGGATGATACAATTTACAAAACCTTCTTTCTATATATAGGAGTCCATGCGGCCATAATGTAATCCTAGTGGGCCATAATGTAATCCTAGCCGACCTAACAATAATAATTTAAGGGCACAATAATAACAAAATGGATGTTACAAGGGTACAATAATAACAATAAGGGGGTTACACTAATAAAAATAAGGGACTATACTAGTAATATAGGGACCCAACAATAGGATTAACTCACAACAGGGAAAAACTTTGTATTCCAGATGTAGAGTAGCATATTGGATTGCCTCTATCCCAGTCATAGGATTGAGTTGGAAGTATTTAGTTTCTCAACCAATGCCCTAGAAGTACAACTAGTGTCCCATCAAAAGTGGGTAGAGTTATTTTTCTTTCCTTTTCCAGAATATCATAGTTTTTTATCCCCATCCATGTTCCCTTGGCCTACCCTTATATTGTATGGTGAAAAATTCCTACAATGACATAGTAGAATGAAAATATTCCCACATTTTTTGATATTATTTACGTAGTCATAAAAAATATCACCCTTATATTGTTTCCCTATATTATTCCTTGGTCGTTCTTATAAAAGCTTTGGTAGGAGTGGTCTATGTGCTATTTTGGTGGATGATTGCGAGTTAAATTTGGTTAAATTTGAAGTCTTTATCATGCTGTAGATTTTGGCCATTTGATCTCCCAGTGCCACTCCTGTTGTTATACTGTTGATTCCCTTGCATTGAGCTTGTCAATGATTAAGTGATGGTCTGCAACAATTCTTACTTCCATTGTACCAACTCTTGTTGTCCCTAGCTAAATTCCTCAAGGCATGCATGATTCTTCCCCACGATTGATCTTCTTGATCACCCATTTCTACTTCTTCTTCCTCTAATTCAGAATAAGAAAACTCGTTTTCTTTATTCTTGCATCTATGTGTGACATATTCTCTATTTCCTGGGTTCATCAACTATTATATCCCCTTGGGTAGATAGCTTACTTATTTCACAAATTATTACAATGTTCTAGATATGCTACTTATTACAATAGTGACATCATTTCAAGTATTTGCACATTGATGAAAAATAACCCTTTCCTCAATGAGACACATTGAATACAACTATATTCTCAATTTCTTTAGGGATTTTTACAAACAGATAGCATGCAACCTTTTTGTAAGTAACAAAAAATGGAAACTCGATAAAGAAAGCATAGCTTAATAATATACCAATTTACAGCTTGTCGATAAGTACTTTTATTTATCTATGTAATAGCCAAAGTGTACAATTATGGAACCTAATCTATATTTCTTATCTTCAGACTTGCTACTGCATGACTCCAGTAATAATGTTCCAACAATATACTAGCTTGCACTAGCAGAGACTACTTGTCCCCCCTAAAATAATTCTTTTCTAATGTGTTGAGCCTTAGTCCACAAGCTATACTAGGATAATCGGAGAAGCCACTAGGAAACATTGAGAATGAAAGTGAAGTGAAGTTTTCTAGTCCTGAAGAAGTCTTGCCTAATATTTTGACCTTGCTAGAAGGCAGGGGTCTTGAAATAATCATATTTAATATTTAAGAGTGCATCGCAGGAGCCTCCACAGTTAACGGAGTTGATCTATCTCGCCTCCTTATGGTTACCAAAGATAGGGCAGTTGAAGCATCTAGAAAGTTAGAAACAATTTCTCTGAAAGGATGCACAGTTAGATTGAAGGAACATATGGGGAAAGCTAACATCCTAACATTTCTAGAATATTTTTTTCATATATACTCCTTGAAGAACTAGACTCCAAGCATGCATGATTTCATTGCCAGATTCCTTTGGGAACTTAATAAACCTCAAACATATTGATGATTCAAGAAAAGGTGCTAGTTTTGCTTCTTTTTTCATTCCATATTTCATAAATCGCAAGGAAAAGCACTTTGATGTTACAAGAAGAATGAAACCCCGAGAGTCCCCATTGAACTTCAGCATAGGTTTGGAATTGCTTACTGTACAGGTTAGGAGGAAAGAATATTATGTGAATCTTGATCAGATTCTTAAGCTATTATGTCAATTATTTCAGGAGTGTGACTTCTTTGGTAGTAACTAAAGCTATAAATAAGACTGGTTTGCAGTCTCTCCTTATGCCTTTGTATCACCTCGTTGTTTCCACACTCTAGTATGATGCAGTTAGAGATGTTTCATTTTACTTGAGTATCTAACACGGTCCTATTGACCTAATTTTGTGGTCATCTCTTGGACATTAATAATTATTTTTTATCTTATTAATCTGGCCAAGGATACCCTCTCTTTGAATGGAGCTCTTCCTTCTTCTAAGGGCTTGTTAAGGATAATTATGATATGTGATTCAAATATTGAAATTTTTGCACACATTTATTATGTTGTATACTTCCTTATTTGACCCTCATAAATATGCACTTAGTAGCTTAAAATTGGGTTCACTTAATTTCTACATTCAAAGCGATGCATTGTATTTTCATAATATTTTACCTGTTGGAATTATTAACTAGTTTTTTCCAAGAATTTAATGGTCTGCTAATGGTGGTTGTGTGCATTAGGTGTAGCATAGCTAATTGACAGAAGACAAGGGTAAAGGTTTGTGGTGTGCCTTGCATGTAGCACAAAGGTATGCTGACCAATGTTCCTTTCATGGGACTGGTTGATTGGGATACCTGTGGAGCCTAGATTAAATATCCAAGATTGTTTCTTGAAATTGTTTGGTATTGGTGTGTTTAACTGAAATTCCAAGTGTCGTCCCTTCATATTTAGAGTTTCTTGTTGTTGGGATTCCTTATGCAGTGGCGATTTCCTTCTTAAAATGAAGGTATATTGGTCATGCGATCATTTGAATTGGGTTTTTCTCCTTGGCTCTAACTGGTACATATGATCTACCAATCAATAAATATTTCAGCAGAGACTATAATTTATCTTATTTGAAGAAAAATATCATCAATTTGTCAAGGTTAGAACTGGGTTTTGTCTTTGCATGTCGAGAACCCCTACAAAAATTTTCTTGTCATTTTCCACTTGATCACATTGGTGGTTGTTGTTACCCCTAATGTTGACATGATTGGTAAATCCATATTTTAGGGGTAACTTGCAGGATGCTCAAGGACCAAAAACACACTTATTTTTGGTTGAGAGTAGTCCTTCATGTGATGATCTTCCTGGATGATTAGCATAGTGATTCTCCATGATAATAATGTGGTTGCCATGGTTGGAATGATGATTCTAGCCTTCGCAAGGTTAGATTATCAGTGGAGGTTGCTTCAGTGGTGCATAATGTTCTTCATGAAGCAACATCAAGGTGGTCAAATAATCACATCTTGGTCACTTTCACCTTGTGCTACAAGGGTATGCTGACCAATGTTCCTTGCATGGGACTAGTTGTTTTGGATACCTGTGGACCCTAGATTAAATATACAAGCTTGTTTCTTGAAATTGTTTGGTATTGGTGTGTGTAACTCAAAATATCATCAATTTGTCAAGGTTGGAACTGGGTTTTGTCTTTGCAGGTCGAGAACCCCTACAACCATGTTATTTTCATTGTCCACTTGATCACATTGGTGGTTGTTGTTACCCCTTAATGTTGCATGATTGGTAATGCATATTTCAGGGGTAACTTGCAGGATGCTCAAGGACCACAAACACACTTATTTTCGGTTGAGAGTAGTTCTTCATGTGATGATATTCCTGGATGATCAACATAGTGATTCTCCTTCATAATAATGTGTTTTCCTTGGTTGGAATGATGATTCTAGCCTTCATAAGGTTAGATTATCAGTGGTGCATAATTTTCTTCATGAACCAACAGCAAGGTGGTCAAATAATCACATCTTGGTCACTTTCATCCTATGCTACAGGGTTCGATCATTATTATCCTCTGATGTGGTAATACACTTACCTCATTTCATTCATGTTCATGACATTTTTCCATAGTTTTACCTAGGCAATTTGTTTATTTCAAGCATATTATAACTTTTTCATAGTATAAATCACTTCACACATACATTTTGATGGCACCTCATCATTTTTGCTATGTGATTTGTGTACCTCATTGCATCTTAACCATTTCACCAAAGAAAAATTCACTTTCATACTTAGATACCACTTCATTCTGTCTCTTGGAAGGTGCATGGCATGTTTTAGGCTTTTAGCTATAATTCCCTAAGTTTTATTTCCCATTAACACTCCAATTCTTATGTATTCAAAATTTCTAGTGTGAACACACCTAAGTATTTTAGGATATTTAAGTCATAAACCTTTGGTTGAGTGACTAAGTATTTGTTGAAAATGTAAGTAGTTTGGTTCTTCAGAATTTTTTTTATACTCATTTCAGTATGTATCCTATGTAACAAACAAGAAAAAGTTGTTTTATTAAAGCATGGGTTTCATGTTATTTAATGATGGTCTTCTAGATAAAATCATGTTCTTCATGCTTCTAGGGCTCGTTAGGTGCTGAATTTAGAGAGAAATATGGGAAGAGAGGTTTCAAGGGTTAAGAACCTCTAGCACATCCATGGCTAAGGAAAAATCCACTGTGCGCTCCGCAATTGTGGGGATAGGAGGGTTGGAGGGCGAACCTCAGCCTTCGCCTTTGCAACAACACATACGATGGCAGGGAGGCATGGAAGCAGCGTAATTATGAGAATGCAACTGAGTGGGATGAATGGAGAGTGAAAGGCAAGCAAAGAGATTGAAGGCAAAGTGGGCCGAGTGGGCGGAGGGAGTCTGAAGGGTTGATAGAGGGGCAGAGGAATAGCCAAAAGAGATAGAGACAAGACCCAACCTGACAGAGAAGCGAAGGGAGAAATGTGGAGGAGCCTCATTGCCATTTCCCATAAATTCCAGGGCACTCTGCAACCAGGACGAACCGGAGAGAGTTCACGATGGAGGAAATGAATGCGGAATTGAGTGAAAGTTATGTTGCCTTTCTTCAAATTTATCAAGGAGAATATAATGGCACCCATGCAAAAGTCATGTGCTACCTCGTGGCGAGGACAACTGCTTGGCGTAGGGGGGGCCGTGTAGCATGTCGCCTTCTCTCTACGATGCACCCACATTCGGGAATTTTATTCCCGATTTTGATTTTATAAGATAATATAATATGGTGAGAGATTCACCAAAAAATTATATATACATGTTATATTATTGATAAAATTGACTTCTTTTTTTCTATGTATCATGGAGATTCACCCATTTATTATATCTATAAATTTAAGGGGGTTCTTAAAATTTTCCCTGCTTTGAACTGATCATCAGCTTCTACCAGCAATAAGCTTCTATTTCCACACTGAAGGCTTCAACCCTCAGAAATACTGCAAACCACATTTCATAAATTTTCACACTTGATCCAACAGCTTCAGCACAACAAAACTTGTAGATCAAAACTTATAACCTTTAACCAATCTTCAAACAGAACAGTGAGATCATTGTAATAGGATAACATCATTAGACTCAGACTTCTGCATTAACACACAGAATCAGCTTCAACCCTGATCATTCATAAAAAAAATTGTATACGCTACCTCACTTACGATAACCTACATGTATACGTGCTTTTCTATGGAGCAACCTACGTATAGATCTTTATATACTGAAATTAGAGATCTGACTAGACTCAGAAAAAATCAAATACATTTAGGCACACTTTTTCATATTTATAGAACCCTTATTCAGTCAGCAACATCTATCATTCTCAATCAACCACTGATTGATCATCTTTATACATAATCAATTAGCAGTATTAAAAATATTCAAACAACCCAGATCTACATGAAGACTTCATTGACAGACAACATATACACAACATAAATGATCATAAATTTTCTTTGGAAATCTTCAGAAAAACCCTAACTTCCATACGTGCCTTTGTTGAAACGAACCTGTGGGTATACACGCTTTCATCGTGACAAACCATCTTATAGATATCTAAATATTACAGGACTGTGCAACACTTCAAAGCAACAAACTTGCTCAGATCATATTATTTACTTCAATAATTATGCGCTAGACCATAGATCTAAACAACTGATAACATATCATGCAAATACATAGTCATTTCAGGTCTAGAGATCCTGATCCATTATTTTATTCATGATTGAATCAAAATATCAAATCTATCGATTAATTATAGCCCAATCCATGTAGATATACTTCAGACTAAAGTATTCATTCAATTCTCATTCACATGCACAACCTTGCACTATGATATTCTCCTCCTTATATATTTTTATCCTAAGTAAATACCATGAGCCAAAACCACACAAGTGTTGGTGGTATTTCTTGGATAGGATCAAATAGTCGTTACTGCGCTCAATATTTTGGGCTAATACTATGGTAAAGACCCTTGGTATTGTGTTCCAACTCATACACGACTTTCCTTCTTTGTACCCAATTTTTCTTCACAAAACCTGCGTATACACAAATTCTGGATATATACATGCCTTGGATTCATTGAACCCGCGAGTATACATGGCTTCCTTTCTCTGTCATATTTGAACTGGCCTATAGATACATCAAGTTTAGATCTCCAACAAATATTTTTCTATCAAAAGGCAACTCATCGAGTAGGTTTCCATCAAGGACAATGTATTACATCATAATGCCATCAATAACCCCCTTTGGACTTGATGGAAACCATGTTTGTGTTTGATCACCATGACTTGTAGATACCTGTTAGACACATCAATCCTAAGAATTATTCAAACACGAACACCAAGTTACTCTCTCGCTTTGATATGAAGGGCAAACAATGAACTGATATAATAATGTCGAGATTTGTGTTGCATTATACAGACCATACTCCCCCTGAACACATGCTAAAGCTTCAAAATGTATTTTCAAGACTCTATAATTGTTCTCATCAGCAAGGACGCATACATAAATCAATTACCCAACCAAGTTGGGTTACATATTTGACTCAACTACCCAACCAGTTGAGTTTACATTTTTTACTCAAGCACCCAACCAAGTGGGTTCAAAAATTTTGAAAAAAAAAAAAACCTACATGACTTAATATGACAATCATTACATCATAGGTCTCAACATGAACCTTACATCAAATTATAGCTATGACTTTATAACCAAAACCAAAGGAGCTCAATAGAGAGAGATCATAGAACACACTTCAGTAACCAACAGAATACCAATAATGCATTATATCCAAAAAAGCTAACGCTCCCCCTAAACCTGTGGATCCTAAAGATTTTCAACAACCAATTCATCAAAGCATATTCATCAAGCAGAAAGGAAATAAGAAAATACATCTTGACAAAAAAACATAATTGTAGTTGTACCCATCAACACTAAATCATATTAATAAGCAACATGAAAAAGACTGTTCCTGAAGGTTGACCCATTGATTTTATGAAAGAAGGATCCATACGCGATTGTAAAGAGAGATCAGAATTTGCAAACCAAATGAAAAAAAATAGACATAAATAACTATATACAAATGATAGAGAGAAATTTACCTGAGATTTCAAGTGTCGAGGCTAACTCTATCATCAGTTTTCTCTCGAACTATTAGAAACAAAAATTAGGAGCCAATATACAAGATTTAAGAACAAATACAACCATACCTTTCATGCCAAGAGAAAATGTTGAGAAATCACAACAAAACCCCTTACCTGCGAGTCAAATTCTGAAGAAATTCTTTGTGTAGCTCTATACTCCCATAAACATCATTTTTTTAACACAAAGAGTCAAATTCATAATGTAATTGAGCTACCATGGCACCAAGAATTCATTGTACAGGTGTGCACTAATGGTGGCACAACTCCCTCAAGCCAACGGATGCAACTCTGTGAGTGAAAGGTAGAAATGAGGAAAGGTAGGGCAGGAAAAAACCTTAGGTTTTTCAGGATTCCTGTAGACTATAGATATTCCTCCATAGATCTTAGTTGTCCCTCCATGGCATAGAGAATGGTGAAGGTCATGTGAGGACAGGCTAGCACATGGCCTTTTACAAATGGTGAGTTCTAGGTGAGATACATCATGAGGCAGGGACAATTAATTAAGTGCATAATGAGTCAGGTGTTAAGCCTTAGTTTGAGACATAACAGAACTATAAGATTATGGTAGTAGGCAGGAATACAATTTCAAATCCTTCATATCAAACCATAGGATGACTATATGCATATTGAATTTTTGAAGTAAGGGTATAGATTATAGTTAGATTCAATATAGGTAATGTTATGGTAAAAGTATTAAACTATAGGTAGTGAAAGTATGTAAATAAAGAGTTAGGATTTCTTCAAACTTAGTAAGTACCAAAATTACTAACGACTATAGGTAAGGACATAAAATTAAAAATTATAGCCTTAGGGTACATAAAATTAATTAGGGAAATATGAGTCCTCCAACCTTAATTAAATATAAAATCTAGTTAAGATGTTAAGATGGTGGAGGAGGACTGACGATCATTAGATGAGAAAAGTGACGAAAAAAAATAAATAAAATTTTGGGGACATGACATGAACCGAACCGTCTCTTTCACTGGTTTGGATGCCTCCATTTTAACGTTCATTTCATTCATTATGCCAATCAACTCCTCAACGCATTATACAATGGGGCTGCGTTTATGACACATCGGGGTGAAACGAGTGTTTTCCCTATATATATATATATATATATATATATATATATATATATATATAAAGAGATTAGACTTGTGGAAGCATCATGTAAAGTAGCTTTTATAATTATGGAAGTGGGTGGAAGTTCTTATACCGCATTGGTTATTCCTTAACTCAACAGATAATCATAATCATAATATCTTCTAGTAGCAGTTAGGTATATGCCATGCCACTCAACATATGATCGTATTTTATTTATATAAAGCATTAATATCTAAGATATTTCCTTGTTAACTACATCTTGGGTTATCATTTAATGAATAATATAAGGGTTATGGTTGTGTTAATGGAGTTTAACTATATTTGGTTTCACATAATGATTATGGCTGATGTAGGAAATCATTGTTAAGCTCATCCAAATGATTTGATAATGTTTTTGTATGGTTTCATCCATGAAAAATATGCTTATTACCTCAATGAGTGTACTCAGGTACAATAACTAAGGAGAGAAATTTGTGAAGAGAATCAAATAAAACTCTCATATGGTAATCATATTCAGTTATTTGAGAAAAATGTTGAGTCATTATAATTGGAAACTCCATTTTTTTAACAATAAAAATAATATATTTGTAGCTAATATTTTTTATTCTTTTTATTATTTTTGGTAATATATAAAATTCATTCAAGGGTTTGGATGTGTATATTTTAACATTGATTTTATTACGCCAACAACAAATACTATTATTATTTGCATTAGTAACCTTGCGGAACACTTTTGGTATAATATTAGTTAATATTGTTACTTTAATACCACAATTAATTAAAATGATGCATTTACATTTCATTACACAAACAAGACTATTATTATTATTTTCATTAGTAATAATTGATTGCCTCATCTTTTAAACGCCCTTTTAAGCTAAGAAACACTCACCATTTTCCCTTGTTGCTCGACCTTTCTTAGGGACAAAGACTCAACAGAAGTGTCTTTTCTCCCCGTTGCCCAAACCTTGCACTTCAAACCCTTTCCATTGTCATGTATCTCATTATTATTAAACTTTCAACAACTGTTGGCATTGTCGTCTTGCAAGCGACCCTTCTTGATGGAATCTGAGAAAGGCTATGATATCTCTGCTCTGTATTTTCACTTCTGAGTGTCTACTCTTAACGCTCGAAAACCAAGCCTACAAATCATCAGAACTATTGCTCACCATACTATACGAATATGGCCTTCAATGGAGCTTTTCGGGAAGGAGTAGTCCTTGAAGTTGTCTATCGAATTATTAGTTGTTGTATATGTGAATTTGTGCAGAGACCGTGTCTCAAAGATTTTAGTCATAATCCTCACTCCACTTCTATGACTTCCTCCTCAGAAATAATAGAGACGCTTCCAAAGCAAACATAAATATTAGAACAGGGCTCCTGACTATGCTTTTGGAGCAATAAGACATGTCTTCTTCTTCTTACAGTTGATTTGAGTGAAGAGATTTGCCAAGCTGTCAGGAGATTTTCCTCTGCTTCCATCGTTGTCTTATTGTGGCCATGATACTACAACAAATTCTCTCTAAATGGAGGAATGTGCACCAAGGTCGCATGTTGAAGAACCCTAAAGTCCTCCAAAGTCTATGTGAACACTAGTATAAAATGATGAAATTAGTGACTAGGTGACTAAAACAGTTAGCCACCGCAATTATTTCAAGTGAATTACAACTAAATTTGAGCAATTTTGAGTGACTGAACTAAAAATGACTAACTTAAATGACTAATCTAGTCTAGGGATAAAATATACGACTACATAATAAGTGACTAAACTAAAAGTGACTAACTTAAATGACTAATTTAGTCTAGGATTAAAATATATGACTAGATAATAAGTGACAAAATTAATAATGATTAACATAAATTACTATTATAGTCCAAGAATAAAAATATTACTAAATAAAAAGTACAACAAGTATATGAATTACTCATTTATGTTAGTAATATTTAATTGTGTCACTCTAGAAATGGAAAATTGGAATTTTGATACCCGTGTTACATTTCACTACAAGGGTCTTTGAATCCATCTACAATGTTAAAATTTAGAGACAAAGGAGTCTCTGAATCCATCTATAATGTTAAAATTATGAGTACCCTTTTGTCTCTAAAGTTTCACACTACAGATGGATTCAAAGACCCCTCTATTTGAATCCATCTACAATGTTAAATTTAGAGACAAAGGGGTCTTTGAGTCTGTCTGCAATGTTAAAATTTAGAACCCTCGTCTAGGTAGATGGATTTAAATACCCCTTAAAGAGATGAGTTCATCTATAATGCTAAAATTATAACACTTTTATACAATCACTACTAAACCAACATAAAATTTGCTATTAAATTAATTAACCAAAATACATATTAACAATGTCAATATCCTTGTTATAAATAAAAAAATAATATATATATAGTTCTTCTTAATGATTATAATGACCAACACATTATTACTCTAATTTAATTTTAAACATTTCACTATATAAATATAATAATATTTTTAACATTTCAATATATAAATATACATAAAATGAGAAATTGTGTACATTAAATTGGTATTTTTTACTATCAACCTATTGTGTTGTTAAAGCTATAACCTCATTGTTTCCTTCCCTCCATATTTTTTTTATGTAATCACAAGTTTGTTTTACTTTATTTTTAATTTTAAATTTCCCTCTACAGAATTAATTTGGGTGGGAGATTCAACATCCCAAAGTTTCAATGTATGTTTAGATTGCTGCTTTCAATGTATGTTACTTGATTTGTATCAAGCTGGTTTCTATGTATACTCTAGGTCAGTGCTATTGTCTTTCTCTTGAAGAAACGAATTTACGCCCTGCTTATATACTACTGCAAAGTAGGGTGAGCTGTCTCAGATTGTGCGACGATGGAGAAAATTGAAATGGAGGAACTTGAAGCTGAGTTCTATAGGCCTTTTAGTGGTAATATTCTCTTGCATTTGTCCCTGAAAGAGTATATCGTAGGTATATTTAACTCAACTTCAGTAGAAAAGCTTCTCAAGAAGTTCTTGATACGCCTGTTAGAATACTGTCCTAAAATAGTTTATGATGTTTTGCCATTGTTGAACGAAATGGTGTTTCAAATAAAGAGAGTAGAAAATATTGGTTGCCACTATCAGTGCCTTCTAGGTTTTCTCACTTCTCCGGAGGGAAATGAAATTTCCTCAACAAATGCTAATCTTCCATGGAATAAAATATTTTTGTTACCTTAAATTACAGGGGCTACCCAAATAGATGATGAAATTTTGGGATATTGTTTGAAGGGGCTACCCTTTGTTAAGAAGAACGGAATCTATGGCTCCATTTATGTGTATATGGATACTTATTTTCAATTTCTCCAGGAGGATTTATTATGGGGTTTGAATAAGGTTATCTCTACTCTAAGGAAGAAGTCATTACAGGATTCGCCAAGCATGTGAAGCTTTGGAAAAATGGTTATGATCTGGAAATCCATTCCGGTGGAAGCTATTTTGGCATAACTACCGCTCTACATGTAGAAAAGCTGAAGAATTATAGGCACCCATTGTCCGGAAGCCTTTTTTGTCTCTCCGATGATGGAGGGAACTTCGAGTCCCCAATTTGGGGCATTGTGGCTCACTGTGAATGGAATGATCATGTTTGTAGGGATTATGGATGGAGGAGGTGGAATTGGATACGTGGATAGCCAAGAAATTTTCTGACTCTTGTGTGTGATCTTGAATATTGTCAAAATTTAAAGCCCACATTTTACAAGGCCTATCAGTCAGTATTAAAATCATTGCGGGAGAAAGATTTGGAAAATTTTCCTTTCACAGAGGAGCTTGTCTACGTAGAATGTCCAAATCAGCCTCAAAATTATCTCATTCCAACTACCACTCTAAACTAGAGATGTTTATTTAACGAAGAGAAGGAAATCCCTGCAAATGAAAACATAAGAAATATAAAAATGAGAAGCTTGAGTTTTATGTCCAATGTTTCGATCAGTAGTTCGGTCTAAGCCTATAACGAAGCAAGAATTTCCAGGGATAGTTCGGTGCAAATGTATAACAAGGGAAATCCTGTGAGAGGTCAGGTCAATGAGTTGGGAAATTTATTAGAATATCGATATAAAACCAGCCTTTATGACAGTTAAATTAAAGCAATTAAAATTTCTCTCAAAAATAAAGTAGCTTTGATTGAAGGGCCTCCAAGCATAAGTATGTGAATATCATGTTTTAGGCTTCTTTGGATGTTATTTCTTGTGATTTTACACTAGAAACAAGCTCATCTTCAATTGTATGAGTTTGAGTTGCTATTGAAACTTGGCACATTATATCTTTTTGTTTGCATTTCACACATTTTTATTTTAGCTAACCTTTGATTCAAGATAATGCTTATCATACAAGTTTCGTAATGTTTTTCACAAAACTTGATTTTTCTCTTTTTATTTTTATTAATTGATGATTTATGTTGCGCATTTAAACATGAAAATGGCTATAAATATTAGTAAGTGAACCTAATTAATTTCAATTCTAATAAAATTTTGAGTTTTGTTAATTGATGATCCATGTTGTGAGTTTAACCACTCACTTGGCTAGTATTATCGGTGAATGAACCTCATTAATTTCAAGGTTGATAGATTTTAGAGTCACGTATCATAAGACAAGCTATATTATTTGAATCTTAACTATAGTAGGGTGCATAAACGATGAATCTAGACATTTCCAATCTTTGATACACTATGAGAAATATATTTCTATTTTAGGCTATGTTTTCGAAGATGGGAATAACTACCCTTTCTCATGGAGTGGGGTTATATGTGATGGCTTGATAAGAGTTCCTCTTACATGTTTGAAGTAGGGGATGGTAACAATAACCCTATCTAGCCCTACTCTAGGTTTCTACACTTTACCACATTTGGAATATAACTTTCAGCAAGATATTCGAGAGCTTGGATTTTTCCAAAATCGATCCCTCCAATTTCCCTATTTTCTGCTTCATCGCTTCAGGGCATGGTAGTTTTAAATCATACATATACATATTCCATTTATTATAATATTTCAAATTTCTCTACTTGGTGTGCATTGGCACAGGCGGAGTTTGAAATTGCTGCATATCATAGCCGGCTTATGAAATTGGAGTTAGATGTTTTTGCATTGAAGGCACACCATGATGTTGTTTTAGATGGTTATGCTATAGCAAACACTACTACAGAATAGGTTGAAACCAAAAAGTTGTTGGTGTGACAATTACTCTTCTTTCATCTGACAATTTCTAGCCTAGATCTTGGGGAAGAAATGTTGCAACTTGTACAATGGTCTGAAGACAAGGAAAAGAATGACAATGAGAAAGAAAAAGAAAGAAAAAATGAAGAAAAAAGATAAAGTAAGCACTCATGTAATAACCGTGCACCCACCAAACCTTCCTCTTGCTAAATAGGAGCAAGATAAGGTTCATATGGCCATTATTCTATTGGAATATAACTCTTGTAAGTTATTATATGACATAGTTTCAACTCATTGTATTACATATTTACGATTTGGTTGGTATTTGGGATATTTATACTTTCTACCAGCTACCTAATTTATAGTTTTGGTCCACCTTCCCAAATGGTTGTTGTCGTTAAATCCTAGGGAGATGTGTTCATCTTCCGACCAAGTTTTGTGTTGATCATGTATGTATAAATGTACTTATTACACTGAAGGCTTTAGAATTGGTATCCTTTTGAGATGGTTGATTAATAAAATGTTTTTATACCTTGAACTTGCCATTATAATAATTTCAAGATATTTAAGTTTCCACCTGATTTTGTTACATTCAAGTTTTAAATTATAACAAATCCATGTTTTTATTATTATTATTATTATCTATCATTAGTTTCTCGATATCCTCGAGCATCAAGTATCAAGACTGAGTGCTTTTCCTGTAACGCTACCATTGCGTCACTCTACATTCATCTACACTTATATCGGCATGTCTTTGCACTCTTTTGGTGCAAATGCTAGTTATAAAATTTGATGCATTAGGGGTATATTTGTTCATGAAAAGGGGGGATGGAAGGGATTTCTGCCTGCTCAGATATAGAATTGATAGACTCTCTTTCATTATTATATCCTTTTAGGTAGTGTGAACTGCAAACAAATGATTCACTAGGTATGCTAAGAGTTCATATCTCGTTGTTCTACTTCTTATTTACAAGGGTAAGAAGTTTTTTTTTTGTGGGTGAGTTTTGTTGATGGAAGGATTTGGGTATTGACAGAAGTCCAATTATGGGGATTTAGCTACTCAAAGTAAAGCATTCTTTCAGGGCTTGTCTAGGGAATTTTATGTTGAATATACACTCTTATACTCTTTATGGAGTCCAGTGAAGTGCCTCAGCAGAAGAAACTAGATGAAAATCTTGCAAGAATTCCCCCATAATTGGATGATAAGAAAAATGGCGCTGCCAAGAAGCGTGTTAGAGAAATAACTTCCAGGTTCATGTCTAAATCCATTTCTTCTTCATCATCTTCTATTTCTGGTGTTGTTTCCTCTGTTACAAAGAGGAAATCTCAAAAACCTAAATAGAAGAATCCTCAACCTAGCCAAAGGAGACATCCATCTCCACATCCTGGAAATAGCTTTGATCCCAGAGCATCGATTATCACTATTGCACTGGAGAACAAGTAGCCATCCAAAATATGTCCTACCAGACCCTAAGGTAAATCTCATCCCAAATGTTGACTTCATTTATTACATTTCAATTCTAGTGTCATTATTTTGAATGTAGAGTAAATCTTCATTGAGGGTCACTTCATGTTGTTCCGATAAATTATTTGTGAGGTTATCCAAGGATTTTATGTTGTTTTGAGGTTAATTTCAAAGATTTTTGGAATGAAAATTTCCATATTTTTAATACCCAAGTGTTATTATATGAAGGATTGGCTTTCAACTTCATAGAATAACTTAAGCCGTATGATGGATTTTGTTGGGATCACGATTGCCGCTAGACCAAAACCCGTAGGTGTTAGTATCTGCTACAATCGCAGAGTTAGGATCCATGAGAGGCAGTTAGTCCATGTTACGAAACACACGGGGAGCGTTGAACCCAATTTCCAAAAATCTCCCCCCCAACGCAAGCCGGGTGAGTTTTGAACTCGAGACCTGTCACTCTGATACCACTTGTTGGGATCAAGATTGTTGTTAGACCAGAACCCGTAGGTTTTAGTCTCTGATACAATCACTAGAGTTAGGATCCACGAGAGGCGCTTAGTCCATCTCACGAAACACATGGGGAGCATTGAACCCAATATGGCTTTCAATGGGGTTACTATATGATTGTCTTTCTAAAATAAGTTTGTAATCTTGAGCATGTTTTTTTCATTTTGGAAGAGCAGATTTGTGAAGTGGACCTATATGAAAAAATGAAGGCATTGAAAACTAGAATGGGTTCCATTATGCCATGCACAAAGCCTCAAGTAATTCAATATCCTTAGTCTCAAATTGTGAATTTTGTAAGGGAGCGAGGGGATGGTGTAGGCCATAATGAGCACTCGAAGAGGCCATTACCTTAGAATTCCAATGGAGCAGTGGGTCATCGTTCCATGGGTCATCATTCAATGAGAAATAAATATAGTACTAGCCCTGCTTCTATTTTTTCTCCTCCCCTTCATCCTTATTTCTTATAAGGTTTCAAGGGAATGATGTGTTGTTGTATGCAAAATACTACAATCGAGGAATGCGTTGTTAGCCGGGAAACCATAAACTATGAATGGAACTACAATGCCATTCAATTATTCCTTTTCTTTTCATTGTAGTCTCCCTCACAGTCCTGGAAGATTTGATGTATTCTCGTTTTGGTTAACTCTGTATTTTGGACATTAGTCTAACTTTTGTCATCATTTCAGAAATAATTTTCCAAGCAATGTGAAGCTTTTCGTTCACAGTGATGTTGTAGCAGCCCTGGAAAGTGGAATGGTAGGGAAACTTCATGGTTATGTGTTGATTGCTGGTACTGGAACAATAACGTATGGCTTTATAAAAGATGGTAGAGAAGGCAGAGTTGTCGGTGCAAGACCAATATTGGGTGATTGGGGCAGGTAAATTTTAGCATTGTTGATATTTAAATAGCACAGATATTGTAGCTTTATGGTTTCTCTGTATTCACAAAAGAAAGTTGAAAATGTTGATTTTGGACATGTATATAACTGTTCATTTGTTTAATCCAACTTATAAGTGTGACTACTGTCCAAAATAAGAATCCTTTGAATTTAGTTCCATTTTTTGATTTGGTGTTTTTGGTAAAATGTTAAGAATGAGTTTGGGGGATGTTACTTGCAGTGTGCTTTACCCTATTGTTAGTTTCAATCCATGAAAATGCGTATGGATCTTGTGTGAAAAAGTGAAAACATTAATGAAAATCATCATGACATTCTTATTCAAATATGGCATGTAAGATTTGAGATGTCATACATTGTATATCCAGCTACAAGGCTTGTGCCTTTGGGATAACACTAATCTTATTCTATAAATGCATGAAATTGGTTTATGAAAATCTTATTTAACTTGAACGAAAATAATTCAACTATCTATCAGCTAATGAATTGAAATTTTAGAATAGTTTGAAGTTGCACTCTGAATGGAGAAATTCAAATAAAGTGAATCATTCAAGAAATGATGTCACAAAATCTGAATCGAATGATTGCTGCTATAGAAAATGGAAATACACACACCAGCTACAACTACGGAAATAAATGAAACCATACAAGACATAACTAAAACCATGCAAGGGGAAAATACTATTCCTAGTTGCACATCATGAGTGCACCATTATTTTGAAGGTGAAGGTGTTGAATCCATCACATATAAATGCTACTCATGGAACCATAATTCAGTAAAGTATCTACGCTTTTAATGCATAATCTATAAATTAGAGAGTACAATTTAATTGTCTATATCCCTCTTATCTATAGCTTGAACCCTAAATTTGTTAAAAGAAGAACTACTTATGAGGTAGGGTTGTTGGGTTCTTTGAAATTCCAACAGAATCCCAAAATACCCTGACAAATTCCTAAACTGAATTCCCAGGTATAACATAATAACTTCATGAATGGGATTACTAGGTATTACAATAACTGCTAAAAATGAATTCACGGCTAACAGGACAACCCTAACTGCCAATCTGACCGTGAAAAATAACATTGGAGCCTATGAACATAATAATATAGAACAATAATTCGTTCATGTTGTTCAGGCCTTCCATGGAGACTATTCACACTAACTAAGGAGGAAGGAGAAACCTGCCAAAGATCTAAAGGAAATTGGAAAAATTATTATGGGCATTGATGTTTACTGGGACAATGCTGTCAGGATGAAGGACATAAATCTGGTGGGTCCCTGGGACTACCTAAAAATGGAAGGAGCACAAATGAAACAATGGATTTACAAAAATTGGACATCTATAGTTGGATATCATCCAAAGGTTATCATCTTATTAAATGGGTGGTTTGGTGTCCATTTTATGCCTCAAAGGATGCAACAAATATAAGGATAATACCATGGGTAAGAGGTAGAGGGGTCTTAAGATTACAAAAATGGTACATTTTATTTGATCTCATCAAAGAGAACCCAAAGATAAAATATATTTGGGTCAAATTAGCAGGGCTCCCACTTGATTTTTGGTCCAAAAGGGAAATCTCTAAGACAGCAATAAGATTGGGAGGTTGTATTGGACAAAAGAGTGGCTTGGTTCTTGATTGAAGTGGATTTTTCCAAAGGGATCCCTACAACTTTGGATATTTTTTGGGAAGCCTTCTTAATAAAAAATTAGGTGGACTATTGGGGCATCCCTTTCAAGTGCACTAGCTACCATGAAGTTGGACATATGATTTTAGGGTGCACAAGAAGGCTTGGTAGGGTCTTACCTGGTAGGAAACATTCTACCCTCTAGATGAACATGAAACCATCTTTTGAACATGGACATTGGATTAATTCTCAGACACAATATGACACATACATTCATTCTCTATAGGACGTGCCCTTTGAATATGCGTCTCTACCTGAAGTTGACAACACTGCTCTGAATCCGACCCTAAATCTGGCCCAAAATAATAATGACCCAGACTCATATCCTCACGATTTTAGGGTTTTGGATAGTAATGATGCTCCATTTAATCCTTCACATTCGGCCCCCTTCTCTTTATTTGTTGAGCGTAATCATAAACCTAGGGCTGCTAGCATTAATGTGAGAGGTCATCCCACCTCTCCTCATTCGCAGCATAAACATAGATGTGGATAATTATTTTTTCCTCCTCCTGCAGACTCAGAAATAGAGAAAATAATTAATAATTAGTCGATGGGTCTGGAACCTTTAAGTATAAAAATATCCTTTTTTCATAATGGTGAAGGGGTTTCCAATTACAAGAAATTGAATCCTGTCCCATCCAATAAAACAAAACCTCTCAAATATAAGAATATCTCTTCATCTTTCAACCAATATTTTAATCTAAATATTAGGTTTGCTAAAACTTTGGAAGAAACCCTCTACCCAATGTTTGATCCATGTTGTCTTAAAAACAAGGAAGGAGCCACTCGCATGCCTAACATATAGGGAATTAGAGAAAAAATGCCTGACGTTGACCATCCCAAATGATAATCGTATTCTATAATATCAAAGGGATAGGGTTAGTACCCTCTTGACAAACACTTCATAATTTAATTCTAAATAAAAGACTCACAATGATGCTTCTCCAACAAACAATGGCTGACAAGGACATGACCATCAAATTACTCTCCAATGTATGCTGAAATTCGGCCATGTGTGCCATTAGTGCAACCAGAAACTCTGGTGGACTTGCAGCTATCTGTAACCCAATCATTTTCTCCCTTAAAGGCTAAATATTTTTCACAGGGATAGTGCTTTATGGTTTCTACAAGGGATCAACACACTAGGTACGTATTTTTAATATCTACGCCCCATACTCAAATCAGAAGCACTATTGGGAAAAGTTGGATGAATGTGGGATTTTAGATCTCCACGGGCTAATTATTGTCAACAACTTGAAACTTACACTGAGCCTGGAGGAGGTATTGGGAGAGCACAACAATTCTAATCCGCTTACTAGATTTTTCATATCATTGTTTTCACAAAAATTGCTCAGAGACATCAAACTGTGGCCGTTGTGCCCCACTTGGAGGAATGGAAAAATAAGCACTGAAGGGATAGCAGAAAGGTTGGATCGATTTTTTCTCCACACTTCCATTTATAAAAGGATCTAGAATCTTAAAACATGGAACTCATACCTAGGCACATCTGATCATGATGCAATTTTTCTTGAATGGTCCGGAGAAAATAACCACATTTCTCTGCCCTTTAAATTTAATCACACATGGTTGGAAGACAAAAAATTTGTGGAATTGGTCAACAAATCATGGATGAAGCCTATGGAATTATATAAAACACATGAAATGGACCTAGTTACTCATAAATTGAGTAGGCTCAAACATGAGGTGAAAATATGGAGTCGGAAGATATTGGATCATATCTGGATTTTTCTTATACAATTACCCTTTTCAAATCATGTCTCCTTCAATATATTCCATCCTTCCACATGATTATCAGTTGTATATAACATCCACACTTATCTTTAGTTAGCCTTGTATTTTCCCAAATAGATATTATTCAAAAATTACAAATGAACATCAAATAAAAATTTACCTTTTGTGATGGCCCTTTATCATGACATTTTCTTTTTGAAACATCAACAAACTGCATTCATATTGACACCTCTCCAAGATATTCATTATTCAAGAGTGTTATTTCTTTTTAGACTTTTCCAAGGTCTTCATATCTTTCCCAAGGAGATATCGTAGTCAATACTTGTAGTCATTGGATGTTGATTGCCTTCTCCATAGTTGCATCTTTTATGATCTCTTCTTTTCTCTTTATTCACATTACTTTCCAAGAACTCCCAATCATAGTTCCTTCATTTTTTTCAACCATATAATATTCCATATGAGGACATATTATGTTAATTTCATCTAGTTTATATGATACCCATGCCTTCTTGTATCCTTTTAATGAAAGAGATAATTTTCCCTTGATCATTTTCATGAGGTGGAGGACGCATCCGTAATATTTGCAACTATATAATGACATGACTTGACTCACTGAACATATGCATACATACCTCGTTTCTTCTTTTATCATCTAGAATTGCTTTAGCAGCTTCCTGTCCTTGATCGAGAGTGCTTCAATCATCTTTGACATGGTGCATTCTTTTGTCATCATACCATCATTCTTTCAAATAGTGAATAATATCCAAGGTGGTATTCTTAGCAAGACACTTGCTCTTTCCATGAGATGAACCTTCTAATGAAGATTCCAATGGAAGATCTTGATTATCTTCATCATGAAAATTCTCCTTTCCAATGATAAATGATGATATCTATACTAATGACTTCCTTCTACCCATAAGTACTACTTATGCTTCTAATGAGATTACCAAGAGCTACTTCCTTATATTGATGACTGCCATAGACTTTTACTTTAGCTATCTTTCAAGTTTCTTATGATGATATCATGAGATATTGTTTCTATCGTATGCATTTATGATGCCATCCCTTAAATGATCCATCCCATCATAATTCTTTTCTTCTTTACTACCTTAGAGGAGGCCTTGTTCACCCTACTCTCCATATACCTGAGATCCATACATCCATAGTTATACAATCTCCTTCTTCCCTCATGTTTCTTAGAACAAAGGTTCAACCATCCATCTTTACTTCTTCTACCTACAATATTTATTGAAAAGTACCCCAAGAAAAGTATACGATACCAAACCATGATGCCAAGATTTTTATATTTTACATGAAATCAATCCTAGGGCTTCTAAAGATCAAACCCTAGATAATATTATATCCCCTCTTCATGTCATGCTAGCGTTCATATTTTTCCCTAGAATACTAACAAAGCTCTAGAATCTTATCTTAAAAGTCTATGTTCATCATCTAGATAGAAGTCCAAACATTTCAAACCAAGATATCTTATTTTAAAACTAGGATTCTTAGTTTTGAACCATGAGAATTGCCTTGCAAAATAGGCGGATAACATTCGTTAACAAAAAAATAGAGAGTAAAGCTTCACATATCAGGGGCATATCATTACAATAAGGACTCACTAAACCAACTTCTATGCAAATAACTAGAATCTATAGGTTGCAGACCTTACTCGGATATCCCTCGGTTGAAGTAGATCCCACGGGGTGCAAACCCCCTGCAACACTTTGTGCTCCCTAATCTGTAAATTAGAAAATAACAAACACAAAATCCTAGTTGTACAACATATATATGTTCTATATGTTAGTGGAAATCATGCATAACATAATAAAAACAAGATTAACTGTCCAATTGATGATTATTACACACGTATAAAAGATTATTGACACGTGAACATCAGTAACAAGATGGCTCTTCTATTATTACTGACATGTACAGTAAATAAACATGGAGAGATCACCTGAATCTACCACGGCCTTCGAGCATACCGTCCTCTACATCCGTCCAACCCTAGCCTCTCAAGATTTATTCCAAGGATAATGCACAATGGATGTCACATAGGGTGGTGAGCATCTCAAGGAAATAAGGGTTTCCTGCAAATATCTGGGAAGTGCAGGAGGCATAGGAATATATAAAACTTGGATAGGGCTCCAAAAATGTATAATATCTATATTTCTCTCTCTCTTCCTCCATAGGCCATCCCCTTGAGGGGATTTTATACTTCCTGAAATTATTTTTTACAATTGGGAACAGTTAGGCCACGGGCTGGGGTGGTTAAGTTACTGGAACAACTGTAAACCCTGTCTCTATGATAGGGAATATATATATATATATATATATATATATATGTATGTATGTATGTATGTATGTATGTATGTATGTATGTATGTATGTACACACACACACACACACACATATATATTTAATGATTAAAATGGCATATGCAGTTCTCTATGTATGGACTCGCGTATAGATGTGGAAAAGTCTGGGCAGAGTCCCGTATGGGGTTTAAGATATTGGTTTTTTAGAAATAAGTCCAATTCTGAAGGGAAGGGTTGCCCAAGGCCAATGTATAAATAATCAAGTATAATTTGGTGATAAATGATGCTATAATAGATGCCCCCTAATATTTGAGGTTAGAAGGGGTACATGATGACCGAAATGTATTATGTGCATAGAAAGAACCTTGCGAGGACTAGAGAGGACTTCACCAAATTTCAGCCTTCCAAAAAACCAGTGAGAGAGATAAAAAAGATAGCTCATGTCTGAGGCGGGCATACCCATGCTCAGTGAAATAAAGGAATGTTTGCATATGAAGTATAGAGTGGATCCAATATGTATACAAGTATAGCTGAAATGTAAGGTACATAGTGAATCATCTGATCATTGCCCGGAAGTACAAGTCAAAATCAAGTCCAAGTATCACATATAGAAGACTGATTAGTGATGTTGCAATAGATATCTGATCCCAAAAGTCACAATTGAATCTCCAAGTACCAAATCATAAGTGGTGGAACAAATGGTACAACACGCAACTCCAGAGCCAACATATAAGATGTCGCTGTGATGAAACTACAACATATAAGGGTGGATGGTGTCAGTCACAGAAAACTGAAGGAACTGTCAAAGTGAACCAAAGCATGTTGATGCAAACCTGAGGTCTTCACTGATCACCATGGAACAATTCTACACTATGGGAATAAATAAGCTAAAGTCGACCATGTGAGAAATCACTTGATTACTAGTCATTGATATATATCGTTAACAAACGCAAGACAACCGACCGATAATGATAATGAGTGTCAAGGTGCCCCAGTACAATCTAAAAAGTGTGAATGAATGAGTTGAAGTCGAACACTTGAAATAATCTATCAATCAGGAGGAAATGATGTATCCTCATTGTCGATAGCGAAGAGTCTGCCATTGATGACTGCATACCCTAAGGTACTGAAAAAAATGCTCTAGAACTTATTCCGAGAGCAATGAGTCGAAGTCTATTGGAAATGATCTGCTATAAGGAAGGCATTAAGGCATCTCACATTAGTACAATGCTAGTGTAACTTGCGAGTGTTTCCGGCATGCACAAGATAAAGCTAGCGCACGACAAAAACCGTCTAAAACAACCAATAATGAAAGATGACAAAGAGGTGAGATATGCATCGATAGGGTCAAATGGAAATCAAGGTACTGCACGAATCCCAGATGTGATAATGTAAGATGAAGTAAAACAAAATGGAAACCACTTAGTCAAAGACCCATGATGATGATCAAATGCTGAGTACAAGGTCACCTATCAATGATGTAAATAGGGAAAAGGTGTAGCTCTAGGTTTACTCTCAGAGAAATATGTCATCTTCGATAAGAGACAAACCTGTCAGCAAGAAGTCAGTGGATACCTTCTCAAGCTAACACGAGAAAAGGACCAAATATATGATGTGATAGAACAAGATACTGACAATACCAAGAAGGCCTACTAAAAAATGAGTCAAGAGAAACCAAAGAAAGTTTGACTTAGGTTAACTTCCCTTGAACAAGAGCACGACTCATGTTTGTCTATGGCAGCAAATGATAACTTTGTATAAGTTTTTCATGCAGGAGGCATAAACAAACCCTCCATATGATCGGAAGAGATAACCAGCCAGGGGAGTACTGACTCATGAAACAAGGTTATGGCCTCTCCTAAGTCAAAAACTAAAACCAACCCAAATGGAGAAAAGACTTAGCTTTTTTGTGCTTTGTTCAAGGGAAAAAAAACTAACACTGTAGCTGCCATCAAATATGGAATAAATATCCTGTCCTCGATATTTTTTCAAAATATTTAATTTTTTTTGTCTTTTTCATATTCAAAGCCAGAAAAAGAATAAAATAATGCTATAGTACAATGGATAGAACTAGTGTTGTGATACATATGTTCTTAGGAACAATCCTATGCTCAATGGAAGGTGGTGAAAATTGGTAAGTGACACTCAGAGGAATGTTCCATCCATGAGTAAAGGTTTCAAGTTGCAGAAGCTAAGTGATTGCGTGGTTAACTTGTATAAAAAGACATGGTCAAAATATGGCTTAAACATGAGTCCATTTGAAGCCGGCTAAAGGCCAAGATAAATAAGTAGTCAATATGCAATGCAGTAATACAACTCGACAAAATAAGGGAGCCTCTAGGGTAATGGCCAGAAAAATGATAGCGAAAAAGAATGAGAATGAAGCTTCAACACATAAGACATGGCAAGACTAAAGAGGACTCTTGAGCCTACAATAATTGCATCATGGGCGAAGAATGCTAGCAAGGAACTAACTAGGAAGCCCATGTAAAGGAAGGCTCTACAAACAAGTCATGATTAAAAAATTGGTGAGTGAAATGGGTTAAGTACTCATGACATGATGGGATCGACCCTATGGTAAGTGATCGGAATGGAGGCTAGTATGAAAAATGCAATGGAAAATAGATTCCCTAACCTATATGCCAGTTCAAAATTAGATACCTGCCATGACAGGTCAGCGGTCATGGATCCAAAGAAAAGCTAGAAAAATCTCGAATTCAACAACATGTACCCAAAAAAATACCTTGCCCAACACTTACAAACCAAATGGTTATACAATCTTAATCAAATTCGAAAAATAAGCATAAGGAAAAATTTCAAAATTTTTCAAATTCTGGGCATAAATACACCATTTGACTCACATTTGGATAATTTTCACATTGCAGAAGTGGAGAAGGAGCTTTTGGAGCAAAATTTCATTTTCACAAAACCGAAGCAATTAGCCATAAAATCACACCAAATCTATTAGGTAAGCTCTAAACTCATCCTTTTCATTAATTTCATTCCTGTTTAAGGTAAAATTTGTGAAATTTGACTATAGAAAAGAGATTTTTGTATGAAACCCTCTGCGCATACGCGGGTTCATGTGGACGAACTTGCATATCATATGCGTTTGTGTAAAAATGAGGTCGCGTATACATAGAGCAAAAATTTAAAATTTTGAATCTAATCAATGACTTAATGATTTTTCTCAGGATGTTTATTAGTTGGAGAGAGCATGAACATAGTGCAATTGATAATGAAGTGATGGAATACCAAACTTCATTAGATATTCTCTGAAATTGTGGATTACTCAAGTTTTTCAAAATTCCAAATATGAAAATCAATGTACAGTTGCTTCAAATGTTGGTTGATCATTGGGAACCGGAAGAAGACTGCTTCATAATTTATCAGATTCCAATATACATAAAAGCGGAAGATATATACTTCATCACTGGACTCTCTCGGAGAGGAGACCCAGTATACTTACACAGAAATCCTGTTCGAGGGCTTACAGTGGAGGATTATTTCCATGTCTATTGCATAGAGGATGCAAAAAAGGTAGGAACTTAGATTCCTATCAGATATTTGAAGGATTTATACATGAAGATCCTTCTCTTTACCATTGGCAGAGTAGCAGGATCTGCTTCTCTGCATCAGGCTTCAAGGACACAAATGAGCATAGTAGTAGAATCCCTGATTCATCTATTTTATTGGTGCACAACCTTACTGAGCAATATGAAGAGACAGTTGACTTCAATCTATAAATAAAAGACCAAACATTTCGGGTATGGTACAATATTGCTGAAATTCTTCTTCGAGAGGGTCCTAGGGATTCAGGTCAAATTCATCTCAACTATCAATAGCCTGAGAGATCCAAGAATAGCTCGGTGGGTAGATCTGATGAAGAGATTAAGGGGAAATGAGGTTCCCCGAACCACTTGGGATGATGAGTTCTTCCAATGGTGGGAGGAACAAGTCATTGCAATGGAATATTATCCCTATGTTGGGATGCACTTTCATGCTGATCTAGATATTTTCCTACCACACGGTGCAACATGGGGCACAATTGGTGTGATTGCATTTTTTATTTTTTGATTATGTGATTTTTATGATTTTTTCAAAAAATGAGAATGAAAAAATGTTTTTGGTTGGACTAAATGACTTACAAAATTATGATGATCATGATGGAGATATGGGACTAGTCAGGCCTAAGGGGTACCCAAGGCACAAGCACCATAGAGGTGAGGCAGATGCTGAAGACCTTGGCAGAACACTCCATGCCATACAGAGGAACTTGGAGAGCTTGAATCACCAAGTTCTTATGGCTGCTATAGAGGACCTACTAGAGGCTATCTAGAGATGGGTGGTAGGACTACCAAGAGGCTGGGTGTGGTTATTCCATCATGTAGTGACTGCCATTATGTTCTATAGGAACACAAATGTTGGGCAGGGACCTCGGGAGTATATTTTATAGATATGATCGGATGACTGTAATTTTTTTTGATGAATGACATGATCGAACATAAGCCCTAATTTTGTAGGACATGATAATCTAGATTTTGTATATTTTTGAACACTCTGACTATATATATATATATATATATATATATATATATATACAGTTACTTATATGATGTGATGACTCAAATGTATGAAAATGTATGATGTATTTGATATATTGTTTATAATATTGAATGATTAATATGCCAATCAATTGCTTGATTAGCCAATAAGTCCACCATCCAATTTTTAGCTTGAGGAATATGAATGAATGTTATCAATTGAAATGATCTTTGTAACAAACGTACTCTAAAAAAAATCATTGTAAAAATGGATCTGGGACCCGATATGTGTTGTTCAACTACGAAACCACCAGTTGTGAATCCAAGAAAACTACTAATGAATCAACACCCAAGGATATTGCCTCTAAGAGTAGATTAATCACTGCAGTGTATTCTGCTACGTTGTTCGAAGCAAGACGAATGCAAACACCTCTTTACACTAACAACTGACCAGATGGATAATAGAGTACCCAAGCCGTGGAACCTAAGTTCCGGGTATGTTTACTAGCACCATCGGTGAAACCAAAGTGAATCATTTCATCCAGTAACACCTGCCAAAGCAGATCAAAATAATCAAAATCACACCACAAAATTGAAAATCCAGATATGTACAAAAAAGATATATATATACAACAAATCAAGATGCTAGGCCAAATCCTAGCCATAATAATTTTTAAAATAGAGCCCATTTCTGGACCAAAGCCAGAAATGACATGAATGAAGAGGAAAAGAGCTGGTATCACACCGTCATTCCCAAAAGTAGGTATAGCCTCAAGCCACTTCATGAAGTAGTCTATAGCTACGATAATGTACTTTTGACCTTTAGCTGAAGGCGGGTTACAAGTAGTAAAATCAATATCCCACTTTGTAAAGGGTTCGACATTAATGACAAGAAAGAGAGGAGCTAGATGAGCACGCATCTTTCGAGTATAAACCTGACATGGATGACACCTCTTGACCGATTCCATGCAATCTTTGAAAATCGAAGGCCAAAGGTATCCTGCACGCAAATTTTTTTGGGTTGTAGCAAGCCCAGATAAATGACCACCACAACCTCCACTGTGGAAATAATTCAACACAACCTCAACTTCTTCAAGAGTTAAGAAATGCCTAAGGATTGAATCGACCCCACGATGATATAAAGTGTCACCAATAATCAAATAAATTTTGGCTAGTGTAGTAACTTTCGACGCTCATCTATCAAAAAATTCAAGGGAAACTTTGCCGTCTAGAGATAAACTATGAGATCCCCATACCAAGGATCCTATGAAGAAATGAGAAAAATATGTTCATGAGGAAATGATTCATCATAAACAATCTCTTCTCCACAGGAAAACTCAAAAATCAATTCCACAAAAACTAATGATTTCTTGGACTTGGCAGACATAAACTCAAGATCAAATTCCTACAAAATCACAATCCATCGATTTTATTTGCCCCCAATCACTCACCTACTGAGAAAAAACTAAAATGGATTGACTGCTGCCAAAACATAAGTTTTGGGTAGAAGATGTAATGGTTGAGCCGCTAAAGAGCATGAACAGCTGTTAAAGCAAGCTTCTCTATCGTAGAATACTGGAGTTCAGGTCCTACCAAGCCTCGAATAAGGTAGTATATAACATGCTTGGCAAGAGCACCATCCTCCTGAACTAGAACCATACCAATTTTAGATTCTACTGCCATGAGATACAAGAGGAAATCCCTGCTATAATTGGGTGGACTCAATAAAGGAGCAGAGGTCAATGCTTTTTTCAAAGCATCGAATGAGTGTTGAGGAAAGTCATCTCATAAATCATTTCATAATCTCAACATAATTTATGATGAATCTCCGCAGAAAATTAGCTTTTCCTTGTAGACTTTGAAGTTGACGAATTGGAGATGGGGGAGGAAACTGGAGTATTGCCTCAACCTTGAAGGGATCTACCCGAATCCCTTTTGTAGACACTGTGAATCCCAACAACCGACCAGATGTGACAGCAAAAATGCACTTGTTGGGTTCAACCGGATTTTATAATGCCGACATCGTTAAAAAACTTGACAGAGGTGAGAAGGATGATCCATTCTCTTGCGAGAATGAGCAGCTAAATCATCCAAATATGCCTCGATAATATGTTTGATGTCGTGGAAGGCGTAAGACATGGCCTGCTGAAAAGTAGCTCCAACATTTTTGAGGCCAAAAGGAATTTTATTATAAGCAAAGGTACCCAGGGAAAAATAAATGCAGTCTTATGCTGATCTTAAAGAAAAATATCCAGAGAAACCGTCCATTAAGGATAAAATCTCATTCTCTGCACACTCATCGATAATCTGGTCTATAAACAGTGTTGGGTAGTTATCTTTAGGACATGCTTTATTTAGGTTTTTGAATTCAATGAAAACTCGAATTGTTCCTTGTTTCTTGTCCATAGGAACTGGATTTTAAACCCACTCAGTCAAAGGAATTAGGTAAATGAAGACTGCCTTTAGCAGCTTCTCCACCTTAGATTTGATAGTTGCGGCCTTCGTAGGGTTGATCGGACAAAGATTTTGCTTGATAAGCTTAGCATTTTCGTATACCTTGATCTCATGCTAGACGATAAATGGATCAATACTAGGCATTTCCTCATACGACTTGGCAAACACATCTCTAAACTCTCAAAAGAGATCAGTGTAAATTTGAATCTCTTCAGCGAAACATTAAGCTCCGATGAAGAGATTCTCTATGATGTTGGGATCTCTATAGATGTTCATCAGGATAGTAGGAGAAATCACATCCATGTTCCCTTCATCAAAAACCTAGCTAGTGCTAAAGGGTTTAGGACTGGGTGAACAGGACCAGAAAGATTGAGGGATAGGAAAACTTGATTCAACTTCCTGCAAGTTTGGGAGAAATTAAGACTGATGATGCAAATCATCCCATGGTCTCTCTAAACTAGTCATTTCTTCAAGGATGGCCTCTTCATATGGAAGAGTGGTATGAAGGAAATCCTGAGCCAAATATGAACTAAGAGTCCAAGCCGGAGCCACATCTCCATCCAACTCCTCCGGTGAAAGAGAAACTCGAATAGAATTTGAAAAGTCAACAATAGAGTTGTAAGCAATCTCATCTGTAGACATAGGAATTTCCATTCCACCCACTTAACCTTCTGCTAATGTGGAAGTAGGAGTAGGTAAGGTCCAGGGATCCGAAAAATAATGAGTTCTGAAGAAATCTCTTCGAATAGGAGCCCTAGAGGATGAAATAGCATTGATATGAACCGACGGAGGTGGAAGGTAAAAAGTACCCATCAAGGAATTTTACATTCCAACCCCCAAATTATCAACAGGTGGTTTGGTATCCTTCACCAAAGGAATGGTTGAGTTAGAAGATGCATTTAGATCTATAGGAGAACAATCCAGTTGGTCAATTGTGACGATTTCACCTTCGTGAGAGAAACAAAAAATAAAAAAATATGAGGATGCTATGGAATCCATCTCATAGATCCAATTTTTCCCCAACATAAGGTTATAGTATAAGCCTGCATCAACTATCTCAACTTCAATATTTACAGTATTTCCCCCAAAACAGATGGGCAAAGCTGGAACAATACCATGCGGCCTGTGAGAATGACCATCAAACATAGTTAGAAGGGTTTTTGAAGGAACTGCAGGAGATCAAATACCCTTCCAACATGCAAGAGACATTACACACGTGGCGTCAACCTCATCTATGACTGTTCAAAATATATTGATTTTCTGGTAAGTCGATCTGATATGGAAATCCATATGATGAGGAAGTCTCTTTTTAAAATTCGACATATCGAATGTGATTATAAGATTGTTCTTTGGATCAACAACCCCAATAGTAGTGAGCAAAACACTCTGTTGAGCCAAAAAAGACTGGAGCGCCTCTAATGCAAACATGGCACAAGGACTTTGAGCTAGATCTTCTACAATCGAGTAGTTCTGGGCAACCTTGGCACTAGGATTAATTGTCAAATGTTTTGAAGACCCTTTCGGCATTCGAGGTATAGGCTCAATAGTAGGCCTAGTAATATGAAGTGGCTCAGTACTATCAAGAGCACCCTTGGATTTCAAAGACTCGGCTTCGCCATAGTCACGAGATCTCATAGCTATATCTACGTGAGCACTCATCATGTATATATTTGATGTATTTCCCCCTTCCTAGCTGCCCAGAGCAAGCCCCAGTATTTTGATTCTCACCAGAAACTAATTGTTTCCCTTGGAGAGAAGGTTTGTTAGGATAGCCTGGGAACTAGAAGAACCCTATTTGGCTAACAAGTGTTGCACATCTTGAATTTTAGGGCAAAGGTGCATAAGATGATCTCTAGTGCACAATTTGCATGGAAATTTCACTTTCTTTTTATTATCCTTTTTCCCCTCTCCAATATGATCATTGGATTTATTTGCATTCCCCTTCCCATCCTTGTCCTTTTTCTTGTTATTCTATCCCTTCTTCCCATCAGATATTTGATTTACTTTGGGATTGGAAGTTTGGACAACATTAATTTCCAAGGACTGGGAAGGAGTTGACACTGAAGGCACAACCCGACCAAAAGAGGCAGATTGTATAGAATACTGCTGCAATTGACTTAGTAGGTTATCCGCACTGCTATCAATCAAACCAATAAGCCCATCACCATGAGGACTAGGTTTAGTTTTGGCTAAGTCTAATTCGGAGTGAGGAGCATCCAGAATTTTTTTATTAAGGACTCCAAACTGAGAATAAATTAGTTCTAATTGTTGAGCCCTAAAAATAGCTTTCTCTTCAGAAAATACCCCTGAAAGGGATACATCCTTAGAAATTTTTGGCTGTAAAGATTTCAAAAACCACTCAAGAAGGAATTCATTCAGGATTTGGGCTTTAATGGGCCTCTTCCTTCTTCTCCATTCCTGAATATGGTCAGAAATGTGAGTTGCCTTGTCCCGGCGTCATAACGGACAGGTAACTAAAAGTGATTTAAGAACATGGTACAAAACTCTCCAAAAGTAGAAAAACTGCCCCCAGTTAACTCAATATACCTTTGGGCAGCATTTCTAGTTAAGGTACTTTGAAATAATGTCAACCTAATCGAGTCATAGATTAGGGAGTTCGAGGAACACCATAAATGGAAAGTGGTGATATGATCTGCCGGATCCTCACCAGTTTCCCCTTCAAACTTTGGAATGTCTAAAGGAATATTGGTGAGGACTGGAGGCCAACCTAGACTATAATGAATAGGATTGTTAGTCAATTTCGAAATATCTGGAAAGTTTAACGTTGCCAGAAATGGTAAGCGAGGAGGAGCTTGGGAATTCCATCCCCGAGAGGAAGGATTCCCCACATTCTGAAAAGAATAACTTGGATTTGTTGAGGCACGAGGTTGCTAGATATTGGTCATAAAGAATGCTGTGCCATAAGAAAATCCTTGCGACCCAACATTCAGAGAAGGACCCCCCCAACATAGAGTTACTATACACAGGACCATTCCCTCCAATCGAGGTAGTGAATGAAGAGGAAACCCCTTGGTAAGGGTACCAAGAATTTGCAAATGGAGAAAAAACCTAAGAGGTACTCAATGAAGGGAAAGGAACATTCCCTGGCTGACCAGTGAGAAACTAACTTGCTGCTTCTAACGTTATAAAAACAGGGTTCCATCCTATAAAAACATTAGAACTTTGACCTCCCGAAAAAGGATTGAAACCTTGAGTCTGAGAGGTAAAAGGTAAATATCCTAAGGAAGGGTTTGAATGAGGGATGTGCCCACTTCCAAAGGGGAACCCTTGAAATGAATCTAACCCACTAACCATAGAAGGAATGGTTGTGGAGATAGCTGAAGCAACATAAAAGGAGAAAGAAGGAATTCCACTAGTGGGCATTCCATAAGAAAAGGGACCAGATTGAGAAGCATGTGCTTGTGTGTTTCCAGAGCCAAACATAATAGCACTAGAAGAAATATTAGATATAGCAATAGTACCCCCTCCTTCAACTAAAAGAGGAGTCTAAACACTTGCAGTGTTCACAGTTGAAACTATGTTCCCATTTGTGGCCATCGAAATAAAGGAATATGATGGATAATGACTCTCCAGACTCTGAGACTCGGGTCCAATGTACTGAATGATGTAAGGATAACTAGCAGGAAGAGGAGATGGAAGAGACTCAACAGGCTGAGGAAATTCCTCTATTTCTACTTCTTCTGCCAGAAATAAAACTCTATAGATGAGTGGAGCACTCCTCTCTATACTGCCACCAACACCAAAACCACCCACAGAAACTTCAAGCCTCGACAAAGGATCTCTCTCCACCGCATTTGAAACCACCAGGTGAAAATCACCATCTGAATTACTCCTACGACTTCTTGAAGAAGGCTCAAAACTCGCGGGAGACAACCCATGAAGCCTCCTCGATCGACGAGGCTATCATTCAGCCACTTTAAGAGATTAAATTTAGACTCAAAAAATATATGAAGCTAAGAAATCTAGGAGCAAAGAGCACACTCTAAAAAGTTCCTAAGATATAGCCAGGCAAGCAAATCTCAAGTATTTCTGCTTCGGGTGATGAGGACCAGACACCAAAATACAAGATAGTGAAATAATAGGACCTTCCAAGAAGATTCTGGGGTAATTACGCCCCACACCTACTAGCGAAGGTAACAGAAACAATTGCGGTGACCTCCTAACAACAGACTTTGCCGGTGCAAGTCCCCAAGCTTCGCAAGGGCACCCTCTAGAAGTACTGATGGAAGTGATACAACGTCTATCTCAGGTACCATGGGTATTCCTCCTTGCAGTCACCTGTGTGGTCCCTAGGATGGGAAACTAAGGGAACCAATCCGTATTGATAGCTGGGTGGAACAGTCTTAGGTATGGATTCAACAAATCAGAGAGGGGGTATCTCTCTTCTTTGCCTGCACTATTCCTCGCGCTTGACTCTCTAGAGGAGATCTTTCCCAGTCCACTTAACAGTGTTGGATTTCACTCGTTAATAAACTTTCTATGTTTAACAATTTGAGCGGCCTTGGAGATTTAACTCTCCACTCACCTAATCCAAGGCCCTACAACCTAGCTAGTTGGTGTATGATTAATGAAAATAATATAAAAACTTCTAGTTGATTTTAATTATATTTCTTATTTCAAATTGGTTGTTACTTAAGTCAAGGGTACACGTAAGTGAAACTGATTGTGTTTTATGATGCAGAAGAAATCAATGAAAACCTAGTTACATGCAAATGCAACAATTTCCTTTCAATGAGAAGTGATCTCTACATGGGTTCTACTGAACTAATAAGAAACAACTTTGTTTTTTCTTTTCAGACACTCACACTTCACACAATTTAGAAAGTTATGAAAAATACTAAAATTCTCAAATGCACTTAATGCAAACTACCAATGATATGAAAACCCTAAGTTGCTAATTCTAAAGAAGCAAAAAAAAGTTCCTAGCAAGACAATTGTTCGATCACTTTTTGATAGAAAACAAGGCCAATTCTAATCAGAAATCCTATGCATAAGAATGTAAAAAATGCACTTGATACAAAAGAGTGAAAGCAAAATAAAAATTCCCTCATAATCATGCCAAGAACCAAAGACTAGAAATCAATCAAAAAAATTCAAAAGATGTAATGAAACTGTGAAAACAAACTAAAAGCAAAAGCTACGGAAAACACAATTTTTTTTTGGGCTTTTTACTTATAATGGAAGAAAAGAGATTTCAAGAAGATAAAACAACAACTTCCCAAGAACCAGAATCAAGCCAAATGAGTCTCAACAAAGGCTTCAAAAGTGCTGAAGCCAACTGTGCTACTTTCGTAGCAGGACTTAAATGAGAAAAAAGAAGCAATAAACTCAATCAATTGATTCAGTACAATAGCATAATCTTGCAATGAACAATCACTCAAAAAAACCAAAAAGAGATTCTTCAAGATTTGCAACAAGATAAGTCCAAGAAATCAAGAACACCAAAATAAACCAAGGAGGCAAAAAACACAAGTGAAACAATGCATAGGGCCAAGAAGAGAAAAAAATAGAGGCTCACTGTTCTGATAGGTCAGAATATCCAAGAAATTCTGGAAAAGCTCTCAGTGCTTCAGCCGCAATTGCAAACACACAAAACAAGGCAATTTTCCAAATGGATAGGTTTTCACAAAAGCAAGAGAGAAATGGATATGAAATCACCCTAGACATAGTCCAACGACCTTAAATATACCACATGAATGGTTCAACATAGACAGAAAATACTACAGAGGCTAAAAACTGAAATTTTCAAAATTTTCCAACCATATGTGATTTTACAGTGTGCAACTAGTGTGTATACGTGACTGTAACCAAGGAAACTCATGTATACCTGGGTCACTATGGAAAAAACAGGAGATATACATGACTGTGCAGAGAAAAAGCTGCTTATGAAAATAAAGATAAGGAAAAAATAAAAATTCAAGCTTGATTAAGAGGCCAGGATTTCTGTCTGATTGAAAAAAGACTTACTAGACTGTAAAAAGTGATCAAACCTGTTAGGAACCTACAAGACAGATAAAACAACCCAAACGAGAAAGCACAAGAATGTGATTCCCAGTGGAGTCGTCATTTCTGTTCCAGAAAATGTTACCCTAAATGTCTTGGGTTGATGAACCTTCACAGATCAGCGGCATATCATTACAAGAAGGACTCAGTAAACCAACTTCTATGCAAATAACTAGAATCTATAGGTTGCAAACCTTACTCGGATATCCCTCCGTTGAAGTAGATCCCGCGGGGTGAAAACCCGTTGCAACACTTTGTGATCCTTAATCTGTAAATAAGCAAAGAACGAACACAAAATCCTAGTTTTACAACATATATATGTTCTATTTGTTGGTGTAAATCATGCATAACATCATAAAAACAAGATTAAATGTCCAATTGATGATCGTTTCACATGTATAAAATATTATTGATGCGTGAACATCAGGAGCAAGATGGACCTTCTATTATTAATGAAATGTAAAGTAAATAAACGTGGAAAGATCACCTGAAATCTGCCACGACCTTCGAGCATACCATCCTCTAGATCCATCCAGCCCTAGCATGTCAAGATTTATTCCAAGGATAATGCACAATGGATGTCACATAGGGTGGTGAGAATCTAAAGGAAACAAGGGTTTCTTGCAAATATCTAGGAAGTGCAAGAGGCACGGGAATATATCAGACTTGGATAGGGCTCCAACAACGTATAATATCTATATTTCTCTCTCTCTTCCTCCTTAGGCCATCCCCTTGAGGGCTTTTATACTCCCTAAAATTAGTTTTTATAGTTGGTAACAGTTAGGCCACAGGACGGGGTGGTTATGTTACTGGAACAACCATAAGCCCCACCTCTAAAATATGGAATATATATATATTTTTAATGATTAAAATTGCATACTTGGTTCTCTATGTATGGACTCATGTATATACACGGGAAATTCTAGGCAGAGTCAGGTATGGGGTTTAAGATACTGTTTTTTGAGAAATAAGTCCAAGTCTGAAGGGAAGGGTTGCCCAAGGCCAATGTATAAATCATCAAGTATAAGTTGGTGATAAATGATGCTATAACAGCTCGGATCTCCTTCCTCTACTTCGTCACCTTCACCTTGGCTACAACTTTCACTCAAGATGTCGTATTCTCTTTATGTTCTCTTTTTCATGCCTATGATGCCCTTCTGCACCAAACTTATGGGTCTCAATTCATATCTAATTTGACTATTTCTAGATTCTCATATGTTTTTTACAAAAAAAATTGCATGCCCAATTGCTCCAGTGGCCTTCTTCATCACTCAACCAGCTTTTGGATATTTTCCTCCTCAGCAAACGCTAAAGGTGCCATCATTAAATGCTAGGAATGTGGCACAAAGGGAGCTATTGGGCCATTTCTGGTGTGTCAATCATGCAAGAGTGTTCAACCTATGGATTCTTCAATGAACTATTTTTCATATATTTAGTCTGTAAATCTTTGGACGCTGAAAATCAAATGAAACGAATATGAAAATTTGTTTTTATGAGGAACCCCACACCCACATATATGTAAATGTTTATTAATATATTATTAATCCCATTGAATAAGTTTTCTATTTAGTCCGGGTAAAATTTTATTGCAAGCATGAGTGAAGTTGATTATGTGGGCATGCTTCTCTGCAAGAATCCAAAGTATGATGTACACACAGACGATCTGGAGATAAAGTACAAATATTGGAAAATTAAATTGCATCCTGATTTATTTTAGTGCAACTCTGAGGTCAGTTTTGTTGTTCCTTTTGCATATTCCTATTGTTGTAATACATTGGTGGGTTGTAACTTTCTGCGAATTTTTCACTAATCTCGTGTTTTCATTATGGGACTTTGAGTATTTTTTTTTTCATTTTCTCATCTATTTGGGACCAGAAAGAGAAGCAACATTATGCTCAGTAGTCTACTCAAGTGATAAAAGCTTATAATGTGCTTCTTAAGCCTCAATCCATAGCACGGTATCTGGTACATAAGTCTCCCTTTCCCATGTATTTTCTCTCTTGAATTTCAAATTTGATTTTATAATTTTCTCACTGTTAAAAATTCCTTTGAGAATTTCACTGCTTCCCACAGGGTTTTAGTTTAGCAGTGAAGGTAGTTTCTTTTCTAGTTTCCCACTCAATTCCAATCTCTCAAGAGAATATGCCCAAGCATCATGGGCCGGTTTGGCTACATAAGTGGGTTTATTTTTGGTTCACCCCTTATGGGTTGAGGGCTATTAGTGTTACATGGATTAATCCCTCTTGTGGACAAGAGTGATCTCCCTAGTACTCAACGAGTAGCTAGAAACAAGAATCCATTTGAAAACCTTTTCCTCTAGATTAATTGAGTTTCATAATTATTATAAGAAAGTATAGAGGACATGTCCTTACCTTGAAATCAAAACGTTTGATGTAGTCTTTTATCTTGTCGCTCTAATGTGGCTTCTCCAATAAGTAGAACCTGCAATCAAAGACAAGACAAAAGGATCAAAGCATCTACAACATATAATAATCAAGAAAATCTAATCCAACATAGTGATCGAGGAGTCTAAGAATTGATGGTATTTCAATAATAATAAGAACAACTCAATGATAATAAGAGATCCATATGTATTATATTGAATAAAAAGATTAATCTTACAACCTGATGACTTGATGTCATACAGATTTCTCCCGAGATCCTGAACAATCATTTCTCCTTCAGTTTGATAATACTTCCTCTCTAAATACCAGCATGAAGTTATGGACAGAATGGTGTGATCATTATCATGCCAACAACATCTCACTAATGTAGAAATTATGCACTCTTATGAATTCTCTTCAACAATTCATTTAAAATATACCCTTCAACCTGAAACTTGAGCTCAATCTATAGGGAAATGGAGGTAGTTTTAGTTCCATGAAGAGGGGGATGGATTCCTCTCATGAAGGGTTTTGAGCTCCATGGACCAAGGGATAAGCTCCATGAGTGGAGGGATAAAGCTCGAACTGATCCTGACTCTAGAAGCTTCTAGTTGGGACAATATTCGACTAGCTAGGCTTCTAGAATTTAATTTTTATTTTATTTTCTTCTTACAGGGGTGTGTAGATAATAGTGGTAAAAATCGTGGGATTTGTCGCATTTTATGGACTGAACAACATCGCATGCACAGGGAAAGGCTATAAAAACCACGTAGGATGACATTTAAGGGTTTTATAAGGCTTTTCTCCAACTCCAAGACTTGATTTAGGAACATTGGTATCTTTTACCTTTAAGGGAACATGATATAGGTGGTGATAAACCCATATGAATAGTCAAATGTCATGGTGAAAAAGTAACGTGTAACAGATTTCCCCTCTAAAGGGCGAATTCTGAGGTTATTCTGAAGAGTGAAGTGCTTTATCATTCCGAGGATTGGATTGGAGACACTAGTCGAAAACCTGTAAAAACATTCAATGCAAACACACACACACACACACACACACACACACACACACACACACACACAGATATATATATATATATATATATATATATATATATATATATATATATATATATAATCATTGAGGTAGGAATTCCCATACTCAGATCAAAACTAAATGTTTTGGTACAAATATGGTTTCAATATTACATCAAAAGTAGACACAGTATGGGCACAACCATATGTCATGAGTAGTCTATTGTATCATGAATAATAAACCTCCTTGCAGCCTGGATGGTGGAAAATAGATCTAGGGTCTTGATTTCCACTTCCCAAACTAGTACGAATCTATCCAGGCGATTGATTGTGTCGAAGTCGAACATGGTAGAAACCACTTGATTACCGGTCAATGATGTGAACCGTTAATAAGTGAGAGAGAAACCACCAATAATGAAAATGGCCCTCAAAGTACTCCAGTACAATCTATGAAGTGTGAATGAATTATTTGTGGTCAAACACTCATAGAATCATTCGATCGAAGTTCAATAATGCAAAATTTTGTCGAAGGCAAGAAACCTACCATTTGCGCATGTAGATCCCAAGGTACTGATAGGATTCTAGATCAACTTTCTAGATTATGAGCTAACGTCAATAGAAAGTGATCTGTTGTAGGAAAGCGCATGACACAAAACCATTAGATCAAGTTTTAAAGAAATAATTACAAGGACTGACTCAGGGATGGTCAACGTGAATGGAGAAAAATGTTTGCAATGAATGGTTTATTTGAGCTCTCTCTTGAACACATAACGACACTGTAGATGGTTTGGCAGCATTTTACCTAAAGCTAATAACCAGAAACCAGCTGAAGACTTTCAATGTGGTTCGATTAACTATTAGACAAATTATTTCCCAACCCATGTACAAGTGTGACAAAGTGTTGTGTTCAAGAGTGGCATACTACTTTTTAAACATGGGTGACAATTGGATTCTTTTTCTCTGTTTTTCCCACACCATTACTAGCAAGTACCTCTTTATTTTTGTCAAGCTTGAGGAGGATAACATTTTCTTGTTTTTGTAAGCTCATCCTTTGGATGAGTCCAACATAGTATTAAAATCGAAACCTAAAAGGAGTGTTTCAGTCCTGTTTGTAATCGACAAGTCCTTTATTGTTAAATTTTAACGAGTCGAGTATAGGATAAACTCGACATTTTTTCAGTTTTAGGGAGTAAGAAGAAAAACATAAGTAAACTCCATGGTTGTTATTTTTCGTAAATTTAGTCTCACAGGCCCAAAAAATGATAAAATAATGCAGGAGAGAACTCTACTGACCATGATTAGTCAACGTATACCTTTTTCGTAATTAGTCCATTTCAGTCTGGAAAAGGGGTAAACTTATACTAAAGGGATGACTATTAATTTACTTTAAAGATTTAGAATATTCAAGTACTCAGCGATCTTTTCATACTTCAAGAGTCTGAAAAGGGCTTAAAAGAGGACTCTAGGGTTTCACTTTTTCGTAATTTTAAAGAGCCTGAAAAGGTGATAAAAATATAATCAATGTCAAAATAATTCCTTTCACAAAAAAATCCTGTATTGTGCACAAAAACTCAAAATATTACACATATTTGTTTCCATAAAGAAAAAATATTTAAAAATGACCTTATCAAAAGTGAAAAATAAATCATAATATTTTATTCATTAAAAACTATAAAAAGGGATTAAAACAAGTCATTTTCACCTTTTGTGTTTAGAACAATGCATAGAGAGTTTTTGGCCAAAAAATGTCTAGAGCATATATCAGGAGAATCGACCGTCCATTTCTCGAATTGTCGAAACCAGGTAATCCACATCATCCTTAGCTACATTTTTATCCATTTCATTTTTTTTAGCCTTTATTTCTTTTATAGGAGAATTTTGTGTTTTAAAATACAACCTCGGGGGTCCGCGGGAAATCCATGTGATAACCACGGACCCCGAAAACTTTTAAAAGGAAAAATTATCGGGCTGTCATGCGTTCTGTGTGGAGTGCATGCGAACGACCACACTGTCTGCACACAGAACCTGTGTAGATGTTGTGAACATTTAAAAAAACTGAAGTTTCTCTTTAAAAATGGTTCAAGTTATCTTCCAAATGGTTTTAACTGTTACATTTGTCGATTTGTAGGCTGTTTAACCATGTTGGAGTGGTGAGAACGCGGACATGACCTCATAGATAATGAAGCCATGGATGATAATACAACCATGCGTGCATTGAAAATTGGAGTTTATAAAAATTTTGGGCTATCCAAGGGATGAAGGCATAAGTGGAGTTAATGATTTGGCTTGTAAATACGTGGGATGTTCAAGACCAATGCTTCATAATTGGTGACCACCGGCTCGAGATTGAGCTAGAGGACATATATTTCCTTACCGAATTTTCGCATAGAGGGAGAAGCATATCCTTATTTGGGGCTGGATAGGGAGGCCTTCCCACTACCAGCTACAAAGAGAAATATTATAGTAATGATACAGATTTTAAGGATAGTCGCATAGATATCAAAACTATCTTGCGATTGCATCTTAAAGTCATAGCATTTACATTGACAAGATTGTGTGGGAGTGTAGCTCCTCATGTGGCTACTAAATGAAAGATGCAAATAGCATTCAAGTGTCTTGGAGGAACCATATTCAATAGGTGCGAAGGATTATTGGCAAATATGAAAGGCCAATTGACTAGAGCAAAGAATGCAAAGTTGAAAAACTTCGGATATGGCAACATTATTATTTCATTTTCTTTAGAGATAATTTTGCTTCTTTATCCTCAACTGATTCTAGTAGATTGTGGGACTCCTCAGGAACCTTGGTTGGTGCAGTGGGTAGCACTAATGGATCGCCATGGTGGTGAGGGTGGTTCAGTAGTTTGGTTTACTCTGGCATATTTTATGTGGCTTAGGAACCAAGTCTTTACCATTGAAGACTTTCCTTATGCAGGAATGAATTACAGGGGTGATCCTGAAACATATTTTCCTCTAGGGGCACAATGTTCATTGATCATCATCATGGATATTTAATAGCGATTGCAGATCGACATTTTTGTTTTTTGTATCAGTATCTATTATATTATAAGGTGTTTGAACCTATGATCATAGACGATGTAATATTTTTTGAACATAAACTTATCTATCCTAATAATATTACTAGTTTCATTCTTTGAGTAGATTTTTCAACATGGATTGAATGTACCTTTTTAATGTCGAAAATGTTTATTTAGAACACGATTAGCTAATGCATCGGCCAATGTGTTTAAATTTCTTTAAATATGCTGATATTCAATATAATCGAATTTTCGTTCCAAGAGATGAACCTTCAACAATAATCTTAACATAAGATTTCTAAATGAGTCTATTTAAATGTAATATAATGAGTTGCGAATCCAACCTAATGATCAAACGTCGAATACCAAATGAAATGGCATCAGATAATAACTCAATGATTGTGTTATATTCTGCAATATTGTTCATTGGTTAACCAAGGCATGTCCCATGAATAGAAACTAACTCATCGGTGGGTGAATAGACAACCCAATCCATGGAAGAGATATTCTGTGTACTACGACATGCACTATCAAAAAAACCAATGTATGTTTGAAGGGATGTCAACATCTGAAATATCAAGAGTAATCAAGATAAGCAGCGATAGTAGTAACAACACAAATAATCTAGGAACACTTTTCTAATCTAAGGTACACTAAAAAGTAACTATTGTACAACAGGGATATTCACATGAAATTCAAGCACAATATCTCTTAAGATAAATACCATTTCCAGGTTTATCTAAAGAGACCCGGTCATAATCAGTTAATTCATAAGCTCCTTTTGCAAGCACATGCTTGACAATACAGGGACCATGTCACATCGGTTCGAATTTTCCAGCGGCTAGCCTATCGTTAGCTTGAACGTATACTAAAACTAGGTCACCTTCTAAATAAATGTGAGGGTTAACACATTGATCATACTGATATTTCACACGTTTCTTATGAGCTTCGGCAACCAATGTAGCGGTGCGTCGAGTCTCATATAATTTTTCTAAATATATAAAGTGTTTCTCCTCTTCAGAGGTAGCTAGTAACAACTCAATGGCTAACTTGAGTGATGGTATTTCGCATTCAATGGGTAGCACAACTTCTAAGCCATAGACAAATTGAAAAGTTGTGAACCCTGTAGCAGTTTTTGCAAAGGTTTGATATGCCCACAATGATGAAAAAATCATGGTATTCCAAATTGATTTATGAGTTCCAATAATCTATTTAATCATGGTGGTTAAAACCTTGTTGACGACTTCTGCTGACCATTAGTCTGTGGGTAACACAGAGTAGAATTATCATGGCGTAGGCCAAGTTGATCGGAAAGTTTGGTCATCATAATATTTTGAAAATGACTCCCATGGTCTGTGATAATAGCTTGAGGCACACCGAAACGAGCAATCACATGATTGAATACGAAATTAACTATAGTTTTTTCGTCTTCCATGAATGTAGGCATCACCTCAGCCCATTTGGTAAAGTAATCTACGACAAGAATAATATACCCATGCCTGTTGGTTGAGTGAGGGTTACATGTAATGAAGTCAATGCCCCATTTCACAAAAGGATCGACAATAATTATTGGTTGAAGAGGAGCTGTAGGTGCATGCATCTTTCGATAAAAAATTTGACAGTTGTGGCATTTTCGGACTGCAATAATACAATCTTTCAACAAGGATGGCCAAAAATAACCAGCACGCAATATCTTTCAGGCTGTGGCAAAACAAAACATATGACCACCACATGCTCCAGAGTGGAAATCATTTAAAACCTTTTCATCCTCTTCGTGAGTTATACAACGTCAAAAAATGGAATCCGCTCCACGACGATAGAGAGTGTCACCATCAATATTGTATTACTGGGATTGATATCAGATTCTCCGTCGATATGAATGTGAAAGCTCTAGGTGAAAGGATTGGGTTTGAAGATATATAATGATATATCCATACCATTGGTCTAAAGTACTAATGAGAAACAAAGATTCATCAGAAATGGGACTCTTGATCACAGTTTCTGTCTCAGTATTGAGAAAGTCACACATAAGCTCAACAAACATTAGTGATTTCTTTGACTTAGATTTTTCAAATTCCAAATAAAACTCTTGTAGGATGGAAATCCATTTGGATTATTTTCCCCCGAGTAGTGTTTTTGTCAATTTATACATAATCAAGTTGCAATTAGATGTCACGGTTCTTTTACGTAACAGTATGTAGTGACAAAATCATTGGACAACTTGAACTGCTGCCAAGGCCAATTTCTCCACATGTGAATATTTGATTTCCATTGGATTGAGATTCTAACTTAGATAATAGATCACATGTTCATTGTGAGATTCATCCTCCCTAACCAAGACCATTCCAATGGTGGAATCAAAGGTATCTAAGTATAAAAATTAATCCTCGTGGAAATTGGGCAGATGCAATAATGGTGCATTGGTCAACGCGTGTTTTAGTGCATCAAAATATTTTTCAGAAATCTCATCCCCAAAAAAAGGAACACTTTGTTTCAACAACTAGTTAAAGCCTTTTGTTAACTCATCCTAGTTCAGGATAAACCTACGTAAAACATTTGCTTTCCCTTGCAAACTTTGGAGTTGGTGAAGAGTGGAAGGAGGAGTTAAATTGATGATGGCCTCAACCTTCAAAGGGTCGACATGAATACCATATTTCAAAACAACGAATCCAAGTAACTGTCTTGATTATACAAAAAAAACACATTTGTACGGATTCAAATGAATTTTGTAATGCCTACATCTCATGAAAATAGCTCGTGAGTGTGTATGATGATCGTCTTTGTGTAAAGAATGAGCAGGTAAATCATCCAGATAATGCTGTACAATATGTTTGATATCATGAAAAGCATACGACATAGCTCTTTGAAAAGTTGCACCAGCATTTTTTAGTCCGAAAGGTAATTTTCAATAATAAAATTTCCCCCAAGGACATATAAACGTTTTTCTTGGTTGATCGGCAAGGATCATGTTGATTTGATTATAGCTAGAAAAACCATCCATAAATGAGAATATTTCATTTCTAGAACAATCATAAATAATTTGGTCGATATAAGCTGTAGGATAATTGTCTTTTGGACATGATTTATTAATGTCCCTATAATCGACACATACTCTTATAGTCCCTTGTTTCTTCATAAAAATAACTAGGTTAGATAGCTAATCTATCAATGGAATTGGATAAACAAATTTTGCTCGTAATACATTTTGAAACTTCAACTTTGATAGTCGCACCTTTCCGCAAATGTATTGGATGTAATATTTGTCAAATAGGCTTGGCATCTGGGTATGTCTTAATTTCATAAATTACAATCTTAGGATCAATTCCTAGCATCTCTTCGTAAGACCAGAAAAAATTTTCTCGAAATTATTGACATAGGGCTTTGTAAGTGTTAATATCGTCCATCGTACATGAAGCATCTATATGAATGTTTTCAATAATTCTAGGTTTAACTGATATGTCGATAGGAACTGTTGTAGAAATATTTCCCAAATTAGTCTCAGAATCCCAATCCAAATGTGTAATAGATATGGGATTCTGTGGTTCCTTGACATAATCAACCATAAAAATAGATGAAAAATCATTTTCAAACTTATCAAGATTAGGTATAAATGAATATCTATGATGTAGATAATCCCAAGGTAATTCATCCGATGACAAAATTTCTCAAATACTTTCATCAGTGTTAAATACATGTTGAAAGGGATCTGAAAATGATGTTAAGGCTGAGCTTGATAGAGAAGATGATTCTTCGTTGATCACATTCATTTGATTAGGAGTAGTTGAAAGTGTGTTAGAATACAATTGTACTACTACATAGGCCTTTTCAAAAGGAATCAAAGGCATCTCACCATTGAAAGAGTCCAGTTCTGATTCTCAAGGCATTATCCACGTGTCATAAAATGGTATAGTGTGTGATGAGATCATATTTATGTTGGAAATTGTGCGTGGTAAGTTGGGTGGAGGTATAGAGAAGGTTTCCTTGAGAGTGGAATCCTTCACTAGTCCTACACCAACATCTTCATATGGGATAAACGTTTTTCCGACATGCTGGATGTTGTTTGTAGAAGTAGGGTTGGATAAAAAGTATGACAACTAACCAATTTTCACAATATTTCCTTTATGATGAAACATGATTACCTGAAAGGCTGATGAAACGACATCAGTCATGGCATAAGACCAAATACAATCCCAAAGAAGGTTGTAATCAAGAGGGGCATCAACAAATTCCACCTCTAGATTAATGGTTTTTCCTTATACTTCTATAGGTATATCCTGGAGTATTCCATATGGATGAAATCCTCTTCCATAAAAGGCTTTTGAGAATAGTCGGTGATTGGTTGAGTGTTGGAGAACCAAGGGTTTTCGAACAATTTAACTACATTATACACGTAGATGTCCCCTCATCACTTACAGTATGAAAAACTTGTCTAGAATTGACTAATAATGGAATCTGAAAAGCCATCTGTTGAGGGAGTATTGGTGTAAAATTTTTGAGGTCAAAGACCATGAGGTTCGAATCCTGAGGATCAATAGCTTTGATAGATGATAATAGTAATTTCCTTTGTGCTAGACATGATTGTATCACTTCTAAGGCCGGCATTGCTGAAGGGGATATTACCAAATCTTCAATAATGTTATAATTCTGAGCAGCTCTCGTATGTGGAATGAAAGCTAACTTTCGAAGTACACCTTTAGCAGGTGGTTTAATTACTAAATCAGAATTAGGTTTCTCGATTTGAAGTGGTTTAGAAACTGAGGGAGGTATGAGTGGTGTTTGACTAGAATTTTCTGTCTCTTTACTAGTTATAGGATTTTTAGTTCCATAGTCTTGAGATCGCGTCACAACCATGACCTGAGACATCATTTAAATATTTTCCAAATAATTTGAAGAAGATCCTATCATTTTACTATCTTGATTGGGAAAAGGATCTTCCAAGATAGCGGGTGTGGGTGAACCTTTGAAAAACTTGGAGACCTCGAACAGATGTGGACACTGTTTAGTATAGTGATCATCGTCATAGATAAGACAAGGATAACGAGGTTTATGTTTTTCATCAATTGATTCATTGTTTTCCATTTTCTGTTTGGGAGATGTAGTTTGTTTGTTTTTATTCTTTCCTTTCTTCTTATTATCAATTTTAGATTTAGCTGTGGATTAGTCTACAACATGAATTTCAACAGAAGTTTCAAGGGAAGAATCTCCTTTCGGTGAATCTGGTAAATTTATAATGGGAGAAGTATATTTGGATGACTTATTCTTACTCTAGTTAGCTCTAACTGTACCAATTACACCATTTGAAGAATGAGAACCAGAAGGAGATGCAGTTATTTGACCTGAACGTGCCAAGTCATGACTTTTTTCATATAAATTACCAGACTATGTATATACAAGGTCTAAGTATGGTGCTTGAGCTATGAATTGTTCTTCTGTAAAAACACCTCCCTTAGCTACATCTTCAGTAATATTTGGAAGTAATGATTTAATAAACCATTCTGCCAAGATTTGATCCGGAATGAAAACTTTCACTAAACATCGTCTACACCTCCATTCATGTATGTGATCTGAAATATATGTAGATGTACTTTGTTTTAATGAATTTAAGAGTTCCGTTCCATTGTCGTAACGGACTGGAAACTGAAAATGTGTTAAGAATTTTTTTTCTAACGCATTGAAATTGTTGAACAAGCCACATGGTAGTTCAATATACCATTTTGCAGCTAAGCCTATCAATGTTCTTTGAAACAATCTCAATCGAATAGAATCATCGATTAAAGAGTTGGGTGCGCACCAAAGGTAGTAAGTGATAACATGATTTGAGGGGTATTCTCCTAATTTACCTTCAAACTTAAGAATATCACTGGGAAAATTATTTGAAATTGGCAGCCAAAAGGGAAGATAATAAATTGGAGTTTTTGTGAGGCATGACAAATCTAGCAAGTCTAAAGTTGCAATGCAAGGTAACCAACGGTTAGGGTCCTATTGATAAAACTGATAACCTTGAGAAACGATACCAGTACCGGGAGGAGGATATCCAGGGTATCCTAGAATAGCCTGTGTGGTTGGAATTGGAATACCTCTGGGATAACCAGGGTTAGTTGTACCAAACTGAGGTTGAGCTGGTATTTGATATGTATAAATAGGGTACGGTTGAGTTTGGTAGACTATATTTTCTCCTACAAGTCCATATTGAAACTGCCCTTAATACAACTGATAAAAAAACTGACCTCTATAAGGTTGGCTTATTGCAATTGTAGTTGTGCCAGGTTGTCCTGCAGAGGTTTGAACAGTAGACTGAACCATAGGTCCAAGTTGATGAATAGTGACTTGAGGGATTGGTTGTGATACAGTTGATGTCATTACTTGAGGGGTTGTAGAAATAGGGACTTGGAAAACTCCAGGGATAGGTGTATTAGGTTTTTGAACAGAAATTGATACAATAGATTGGACAAGAGTTCTAAGTGTACTCAGACCAGGTTGCTGAATACTACAAGGTATAGATACTTGAGGTAGAACTTGACGCGTAGGTTGGACAGGTTGCTAGATTTGAGTATAGCCAGTTTGTTGAACATGATGATTATAAGGTAATTGCACGGTAGGTTGCAAATTCTGTTGATTCAATGACGGATTCCACACTGTATTTAATCCAGGATAAGGAGCTCCCATCAAAGGTTGTGGTGCGCAGGGTTGGCCATAACCAGGTTGAGGAATTGGAATGTAAGTTTGATAATTTGTTGGATAATTTCTGCTAAAAGGGTGACCTCCTTGGAATAATTGTTGGTCTTGATAAAACTAATGCCCTAAAGGAGTACGTTGTCCTTGAATGGGTTGTTTCCCTGGCATAGGGTACTGCCCTTGAATAGGCTATGGCCCTGGAATAGAGTATTTCCCTTGAAGTGGCTGTGGCCCTGGTATAGAGTATTTCCCTTGAGGAGGATATTGTCCTTGAGGTGGATATTGCCCTTGAGGTGGATACTGCCTTTGAGGTTACCCCCCTAGGCAGTAAATTTCTATATTGAGGGTTAGGTATAGGAATATTTCTAGACATCTGTACACTTGTTCCATTGTCAAAGTTTTGGTATCAGATTCATTGGGACGAGTTGATTATATAAGTTTTTTGGGAGAGGGAGATGCTCCTGAGAAAGTACCAGAAAGCGAATGGTATCCTAAAGGAACTGATGGATCACGATACAAAAAAAATTCTAGCGATGAAGAAAACATGGATGACTCACTAGACATGTTTGATGAAGACATATATTTACCTCTTGGTATGGAGTAAAAAGGAATACCAAGTGGCAAATAATTGAGATTAGAAATATGTAGAAATTTGGTTAACTGAGAATACCAAGGGTCTATTTTAAAAGGGCTATAATGGTAAATCAATTCACTACACCTTAGATCTAAATATTCTTAACGTGAAGGAAGTAAAACCTCTTCTTTTGTGTCAGTAATCTCTTCGATACTAATGAGGCTAGGAGGAAGGTTCTCAGTGTTGTGAAACTTCACTCGGGGTGAATGAGGACGACCAAGGGTTCGAGATATGAACTCAAAAGTTGAATCAGATGAAGTGGATTCAGTTTCAGGTTCAGATATCTCGATTACAATAAGTTTGATATCTAAACATTCACCTATTGTAGACTCAATTATGATTAATTCCGAAATTTCTAGTTTTTATTCTGTCTGAGGTTGGTTTACTTCGTAATCAGGATGTATAATTATTTATGTATCCTCTTGTTCAGTAGATCCGGTTCCTGATGGTTGATCTCTTTCATATTTAAGATTTTCTAATTGACTTGGTGTGTACTTAGGGGATTTCCTCTGCATTCTATGGGAGTGTCTCGGTAATTCAGCCACCGTTAATGTTTAACACATGAAATAAATAAAAAATGTCGAAAAGATAGACCTAAAGTCGCTAAGGAAACAATAAAATTTAACCCATGCCTACAAAATCTAAGTGACAGTCCACTCACGAACAATATGTTTCCACACTAAAAACACTAGTTGGTGATGAAATCCAACATCGTAGAATTCTAATGTGGAAAACTTGGCAGTTGGAATAGTTACCCTGAAAACTTGCTTAATGAAATAATCTGGCGCAAGTCCCTCAACTTATGCCATCTAGAAGTAAAGAGTACCCTCCAGAAAGTCCAAATGAGTCTAGCTGATGTCTGTTCAAGCTATAGTTGGAGCTTCCCTCCATCATCACCTAGGGAAAAATCCTGAAGATCATGGTCACTAAGGCCGCCAACAGAAACAAATGTACCTGGGGGAGCAGTCTACGATCATATATACATGCAAGGGTGGATAAACAAGCTCAATTCACCCAAAGGCTCCTCGATATGGTAAATCTAAGGTTTTCCAACAACTGACCCTAGGCTCCTCGACAATGATTAATCCAAGGTTTACCATTTGTATTATGTGCACATCTTCTATCATTCCCAATGAGATAGGTATGATTACCTCACTGGTTCCAACATGATATCATGTTTGAATCTTTTAAGAAGAGCTTCCCAGAGCACAAATGCCACAATTAGATTTTCCTAACGGAAGATTCTACTTATTCATTTAATTTTTTTTGAAATGTTCATTACAACCTATTCCAAAACACTAGCCTAAGCTATGTTGGTGAAATGAGCCCTAGAAAATGTAAAATATCTAGATTGATTTTATTAACGTGTTGTATTAATTTGGTTGTTGCTTAAGACAAAGGTATGGAGTTGAAACTTTAATGATATTTGTGACCCGACTCAAAAATACTCTAAATGCATCTAAATGAGAAGTGCAACTCTTTCTTTTCAATGAATCTTATTTAAGGGAAAGATTAAGAGATTTATCAATTTTCAAAGCATCAATTCTTTAATTCATCAACAAAATCCTTTTTGAAAATAAGACAATTTCATAAAGAACTCAATTTTCAAGAATGATCAATTACTCTTTTGAAATTAAATTCATTGAACAATCAAATGAAAAACTAAAATTTAATAAACAATCCATTTCCAAAGGAAAACAATCTCTAAAAATTCTAAAAACATAAATTTCAAAATCAAAGAAAAATCTAATTTTGAAGTCTATCTAAAATGTTTGAGGACATTTTCTCCTAGTTTGTGATTAGACTAAGAAAAAAAAATCTACATATCTCAGTAGAAATGAAAACATCAAAAAGTGGTTTGTTGTTATATCAGGCTTCAGTAAGCTAAAATCTCTTCCATATTTGCAAATGAAAAAGGAATCAATTTTCACAAAAGTAAGGTTTGCAACGATCCTAAAGGCTCAAAAAGACAATATCATAATACCAGTAAGTTGAGGAAAATGAAGGTATATTTTTTATGGAGCAGCAATAAACTAGGGAAATTTCTCACTTATAAAATGCAAATAGGATGATAAATCACACAAACACAAAAATTGCTGAAAATAAATTCTTACACAAGATTTGATAGATAAGATAGATCGGGGAAAACATAAATAATCAGGTTATCTGGCTCTAAAAAAGAGAAATTTAATATTTTCAAAAAAATTCTGGGGGTGCGCAATTTATAGTGGGAGACATAGTGCATGCGCACTGAATTGAACTAAAAAACTGTGCAAGTTGCCGCACTATTTTTTGCTGAAACCTGCGTAGGCAAGGAAAAATCTTGGAAAAAATAAACAATCGTCTTTATTTTTTAGGGATTCTTAAAAGCTATCTGCCCCACCTGACTCAAAAATTCAAAATCAGAAAACTCTAAAATTCAAACAGAAAATAAATAAAGAAAACTAAGCTCTAGATCCCTAGCAGAGTCATCATTTTGTTACATGGATTAATCCCTCTTGCAGACAAGAGAGATCTCCCTAGTACTCAGTGAGTAGCTAGAAACAAACATCCATTTGATAACCTTTTTCTTTATATTAATTGAATTTCAGAATTATTATAAGAAAGTAGAGAGGACATGCCCCTACCTTGAAATCCAAACATTCGATGTAGTCTTTTATCTCGTCGCTCCAAAGTGGTTTCTCCAATAAGTAGAACCCGTAATCAAAGACAAGACAAAAGGATCAAAGAATATACATCATATAATAATCAAGAAAAGCTAATCCAACTTAGTGATCAAGGAGTCTAAGTATTTATGTCACTAGTACATTTGGTGGAAATTCTGACACTTGGTTCCAACACTTTTGACCAAATGTCGGAAATTTCCCCAATTTTTTTCAACATTTTCAAATCCCGCCCAAAACCGTCGCTATACCAACGTTCAGAGACAAGTGTCACAATACCGACACTTAGAAAAAGTCTCATAATTGTGACGTTCGGAGGAATCCATCGGAATTGTGATAGTATCGGTAATAGCATCGCTATTGCGACAGTTTGAGAATATCGTCGCTATTGCGACAGTTTGAGGAAAGTGTCGCTATTACGACAGTTAGAGGAAAGTGTCGCTATTGCGATAGTTAGAGGAAAGTTTCGCTATTGCAACGTTTGATAATATCGTTGCTATTGCGACAGTTCAGGCAAAGGTGTCGCTATTGCGACAATTTCGGCAGCAACGTCGCTATTGCGATGGTTTGGGCTAAATGTTGCTCTTGCAATAGTTTGGGCTATGTGTCGATTCTAATTCACTCTCTAACTGACTTTCGACATATGTCAATAATGATTTGATATTATTTGAATTAATTAGGGTCAGTTCAACATTGTTGCTATAAAATGTTTATGTGAGGTTGTAGGCCATCAAAATTTCGACCATGTTAAGGATAATTTATTTTGAACATCTAGTCCAAGCGTCAGATCTTTGTTCGTTATATTTTCAGAGATATGCTCTAAGGAAGTTAGGGTTTATGTATGCTCTAGAATCCTTTCTCAAATCATGGTCAGCTTGGTATTTTGGCTATCTTCTCGTCTAGAAATTTTTAAGCTATGAAATCTTCATACATGGCCTGTTTGCCATTTGCTACCTTGTGTCTCCGGGCGGCCGGGCTGGCCGTGTCACGCTGTGTGATGCCACACAACCAAGGGCGCCCTGGTCCGACCGTTTCGTGCAAGGGAACCCGTATCAGATTTTCTAACTTGTGACCGCCCGGGTGCCTTAATGTGCATGTTCGGGTGGCCCGTTTTCCATTTTCTACCTTGTGTCTCCGGGCGGTCAGGCACGTCGTGTGACGTCGCATGACCAAGGGTGCCTGGGTCAGGCCGTTTCTTGCGAGGGTGCCTGTGTCAGATTTGCTAACTTTTGACCGCCCAAGTGCCTTAATGTGCACAGTCGGGGGGGCCCATTTTCCATCTTCTACCTTGTGTCTCTGGGCAGCCAAGCGCCTCGTGTGACGTCGCACGACCAAGGGTGCTCGGGTTGGGCCGTTTCGTGCGAGGGCGCCCATGTCAGATTTGCTAACTTGTGACTGCTCAAGTGTCTTAATTTACACGTTCGGGTAGCCCGTTTGTTGTTTTCTACCTTGTTCCTCCGGGCGGCCGGGCGCACCGTGTCACAGCGTGTGATGCCTCACGACCAAGGGCGTCTGGGTTGGGTCGTTTCATGCGAGGGTGCTCGTGTTAGATTTGCTAACCTGTGACCGCTCGGGTGCTAGCTTGTGCATGTTTGAGCGGCCCGTTTGCCATTTTCTACCTTGTGCCTCCGTGCAACCGGGTGCGCTGTGTCGCGCCGTGTGACGCCGCAGGACCAAGGGCGCTTGGGTCAGGCTGTTTTTTGCGAGGGCACCTGTTAAGTCCCTATATTAATAGTATAGCCCCTTATTATGTTAGTGTAGCCCCCCTTATTGTTATTATTGCACCCCTGTAACCCCTATATTGTTATTATTGTGCCCTTAAATTATTATTGTTAGGTCGGCTAGGATTACATTGTGGCCCACTAGGATTACAGTATGGCCCCATGGACTCATATATATAGAAAGGAGGTTTTGTAAATTGTATCATCCAAGAATTGTTCATTTATGTAATGTATTAGAGGTTGCCCCCTTGAAGTGGCTCATTTCTAAGGCGTTGATATCTCTTTTCTTCTATTTTTGGAGCTGGTTACACAACAGCACCCATGTCACATTTGCTAACTTGTGACTACCCAGGTGCTAGCTAGTGCACATTTGGGCGGCCCGTTTACCATTTTCTACCTTGTGCCTCTATGCGGCTAGGCGGGCCGTGTCGCGCCTTGTGACGCCGCACGACCAAGGGCACCTGGGTCTGGCCGTTTCGTGCGAGGGCGCTCGTGTCATATTTTCTAACTTGTGACTGCCCGGGTGCCAGCTTGTGCACGTTCGGGTGGCCCGTTTGCTGTTTGCTACCTTGTGCCTCCGTGCGGCTGGGCGCGCCGTGTCGTGTCGTGTGACGCCGCACGACCAAGGGTGCCTGGGTCGGGCCGTTTCATGCGAGGGCACCCGTGTCACATTCTCTAACTTGTGACCACCCGAGTGCCAGCTTGTGCACGTTCGGGTGGCTCGTTTACCGTTTGCTACCTTGTGCCTCCATGTAGCTGGGCGCGCCGTGTCGCGTCGTGTCACACCACACGACCAAGGGAGCCCGGGTCTGGTCGTTTCATGCAAGGGCGCTCGTGATAGATTTGCTAACTTGTGACCCCCCGAGTGCCTTGTGCACGTTTGGGCGGCTCGTTTGCCATTTTCTACCTTATTCCTCTAGACGGTCGGGCACGTCGTGTCACACCTTGTGACGCCGCACAACCAAGGGCACCTGGGTCAGGCCGTTACGTGCGAGGGTGCCCATGTCAGATTTACTAACTTATGACTGCTCGGGGGCCTTAATGTGCACGTCGGGTGGCCTGTTTTCCATTTGCCATTTTCTACGTTGTGCCTCTGTGCGGCCGGGCGTGCCGTGTCGCGCCTTGTGATATCGCACGACCAAGGGCGCCCGGGTCGAGCCGTTTCATGCGAGGGCACCTGTATCAGATTTGCTAACTTGTGACCGCTCAGGTGCCTTAATGTGCACGTTTAGGTGGCCCATTTTTCGTTTGCTACCTTGTGTCTCCGGGCGGTCGGGCGCGCCATGTCGCGCCGTGTGACGTCACACGACCAAGGGCGCCATGTCGGTCCATTTCGTGCGAGAGCGCCTGTTTCAGATTTGCTAACTTGTGACTACCCGAGTTCCTTAATGTGCACATTTGGGTGGCCCGTTTTCAGTTTTCTACCTTGTGTCTCCAGGCAGCCGGGCACGCCATGTGACGTCGCACGACCAAGGGTGCCTAGGTCGGGCCGTTTTGTGCGAGGGCGCTCGTGTCAGATTTGCTAACTTGTGACCGCCTGAGTGTCTTAATTTTCACGTTCGGGCAGCCCATTTGAAGTTTGCTACCTTGTTCCTCCGGGCAGCCAGGCGCGCCGTGTTGCGGCATGTGATGCCTCACGACCAAGGGCGCCTAGGTCAGGCCGTTTCGTGCCAGGGCGCTCATGTTAGATTTGCTAACTTGTGACCACCCGGGTGCCAGCTTGTGCACGTTTGAGTGGCCCATTTTCCATTTGCTACCTTGTGCCTCCATGCGGCTAGGCGCGCCATGTCGCGCCGTGTGACGTCGCACGAACAAGGGCGCCTGGGTCGAGCTGTTTGGTGCGAGGGCACCCATGTCACATTTGTTAACTTGTGACTACCCGGGTGCCATCTTGTGCACATTCGGGCGACCCGTTTACCATTTTCTACCTTGTGCCTCTGTGCGGCCGGGCACGCCGTATCGCACCTTGTGACGCCGCACGACTAAGGGCGCCTAGGTCTATCCGTTTCGTGCAAGGGAACCCATGTCACATTTGCTAACTTGTGACTGCCTAGGTGCCATCTTGTGCATGTTCGAGCTCCCCATTTGCCGTTTTCTACCTTGTGCCTCCGTGCGGCCGGGCGTGCCGTGTCACGCTGTGTGATGTCGCACGACCAAGGGTGCCTGGGTCAGGCCGTTTCATGCAAGGGCACCTGTGTCACATTTGATAACTTGTAACAACCTGAGTGCCAGATTGTGCACGTTCAGGTGGCCCGTTTATCGTTTGCTACCTTGTGCCTCCGTGCGGCCGGGCGCGCCGTGTCACGTCGTGTCACGCCGCACAACCAAGGGCACTCGGGTCTGGCCATTTCGTGTAAGGGTGCCCGTGTCATATTTGCTAACTTGTGGCTGCCTGAGTGCCTTGTGCATGTTCGAGCAGCCCGTTTTCCATTTTCTACCTTGTTCCTTTAGGCAGCCGGGCACGTCATGTCGCGCCTTATGACGCCGCATGACCAAGAGCACTCGGGTCAGGCTGTTACGTGCGAGGGAGCCCATGTCAGATTTTCTAACTTGTGACCGCCCAGGTGCCTTAATGTGCACATCAGGTGGCCCGTTTTCCATTTTCCATTTGCTACCTTGTGCCTCCGTGCGGTCGGGCGCGCCATGTTGCGCCTTGTGACGCCACACGACCAAGGGCGCCTGGGTCGGGCCGTTACGTGCGAGGGCACCCGTGTAAGATTTGCTAACTTGTGACCGCCCACGTGCCAGCTTGTGCACGTTCAGGGGGCCCATTGGCCGTTTGCTACCTTGTGCCTCCATGCGGCCGAGCGCACCGTGTCGCACCGTGTGACACCGCATGACCAAGGGCGCCCGGGTCTGGTCGTTTCGTGTGAGGGCGCCCATGTCACATTTGCTAACTTGTGACTGCCCAGGTGCTAGCTTGTGCACATTCGAACGACCCGTTTTCCGTTTGCTACATTGTGTCTCCGGGCGATCGGGCGTGCCGTGTCGCACCGTGTGACGTCGCACGACCAAGGGCGCCCGGGTCAGGCCGTTTTGTGCGAAGGCACCTGTGTCAGATTTGCTAACTTGTGACCACCCGAGTGCATTAATGTGCACATTTGGGCGGCCCATTTTTCGTTTGCTACCTTGTGTCTCCGGGCAGACAGGCGCGCCCTGTGACTTCGCACGACCAAGGGCACCCGGGTCGGGCCATTTCATGCGAGAGCGCCCGTGTCAGTTTTGATAACTTGTGACCACCCAAGTGTCTTAATTTTCGTGTTTGGGTAGCCTGTTTTCCGTTTGCTACCTTTTTCCTCCGAGCGGCCAGGCGCACCGTGTTGCGGCGTGTGACGCCTCACGACCAAGGGCGCGTGGGTCGGGTCGTTTCGTGCGAGGGCACTCGTGTCAGATTTGCTAACTTGTGACTGCCCGAGTGCTAGCTTGTGCATGTTCGAGCAGCCCATTTGCCATTTTCTATCTTGTGCCTCCGTGCGGTTGGGCGCGCTGTGTTGCGCCGTGTGACGCCCTATGACTAATGGCGCCTGGGTTGAGTCGTTTCATGTAAGGGCACCCGTGTTACATTTGCTAACTTGTGACTGCCCAGGTTCCATCTTATGCATGTTTGGGTGGCCCATTTACCATTTTCCACCTTGTACCTTCGTGCGGCCAGGCGCGCCTTGTCGCACCGTGTGACGCCGCATGACCAAGGGCGCCCGTGTCTGGCCGTTTTGTGTGAGGGCACTCGTGTCACATTTGCTAACTTGTGACAGCCCGGGTGCCAAATTGTGCACATTCGGGCGGCCCGTTTGTCATTTTCTACCTTGTGCCTCGATGCAGCCAGTTTCGCGCCATGTGATGCCGCATAACCAAGGGTGGTTGGGTCAGGCCGTTTCGTGCGAGGGCACCCATGTCACATTTGCTAACTTGTGACCGCCCGGGTGCCAGCTTGTGCACGTTCGAGTGGCCCGTTTACCGTTTAGTACCTTGTGCCTCCGTGCGGCCGGGCATGCCGTGTCATGCCACACAACCAAGGGCGCCTGGGTCTGGCCGTTTTGTGCAAGGGCGCCTGTGTCAGATTTGCCAAATTTTGACCGCCCGGGTGCCTTGTGCACGTTCGGGCGGCCTGTTTTCCGTTTGCTACCTTGTTCCATTGGGCGGCTAGGCGTGCCATTTCGTGCCTTGTGATGCCGCACGACCAAGGGCGCCCGGGTTGGGCCGTTACGTGTGAGGGCGCTCGTGTCATATTTTCTAACTTGTGACTGCTCAGGTGCGTAAATGTGCATGTTCGGGTGGCCCGTTTGCCATTTTTTGTTTGCTAATTTGTGCCTCCATGGGGCTGGGCATGCCGTGTCGCACCTTGTGACACCGCACGACCAAGGGTGCCCCAGTCGGGCCATTACGTGCGAGGGCGCCCGTGTCAGATTTGCTAACTTATGACTGCCCGGGTGCCTTAATGTGCACGTTTGGGTGGCCCATTTGCCATTTTCCATTTGCTACCTTGTGCCTCCGTGCGGCCGAGCGTTTCGTGTCACGCCTTGTGACACTGCACGACCAAGGGCGCCTAGGTCGAGCCGTTACGTGCCATGGCGCCCGTGTCATATTTGCTAACTTGTGACCACCCGAGTGCCAACTTGTGCACGTTCGGGCAGCTCGTTTGCCATTTTCTACCTTGTGCTTCTATGCGGCCGGGCACGCTATGTCGCGCCGTGTGACACTGCACAACCAAGGGTGCCTGGGTCGGGCCATTTCGTGTGAGGGCGCCCGTGTCACATTTGCTAAGTTGTGACCGCCCGGGTGCCTTGTGCACATTCGGGTGGCCCGTTTGCTATTTTCTCCCTTGTGGCATCATTCGGTAGGGCGTGCCATGTCGTTCCATGTGAGGTCACCCGACTGGGTGTGTTTGGGGTTGGGTCATTTTATTCGAGGGTGCCCATCTGATTTTTGCTAAGTTGTGACCGCCCGAATGCCTTGTGCATGTTCGTGTGGCCTGTTTGCCGTTTTCTCCCTTGTGGCATCGACGTTCGTTCAGGTGCATCATGTGGCGCCGTGTGAGGTCGCCCGACCAGGCGCGTTCCGGTCGGGCCGTTTCGTTCGAGGGTGCCCGTATCAGGTTTTCTAAGTTGTGACAGTCCGGGTTCTTTGTGCACGTTCGGGCGGCCTGTTTGCCATTTACTACCTTGTGCACGTTCGATTCGGGCCATTTTTCTCAAGGATGCATGTATCAGTTTTGCTAAGTTGTGACCGCCCGGGTGCCTTGGGCACGTTTGGGCAACCTTTTTTCTATTTTCTCCCTTGTGGGATATTCGTTTGGTTAGGTGTGTCATGTGGTGCCATATGAGGTCACCCGACTGGGCGTGTTCAGATCGGGTCGTTTTGTTCGAGGGTGCCCGTATCAATTTTGCTAAGTTGTGACTACTTGGGTGCCTTGTGCATGTTCGGGCAGCCTATTTTCCGTTTGCTCCCTTGTGGCATCGTTCGGTCGGGCGGGCCGTGTCGCTCCGTGTGAGGTCTCCCGACCGGGCGCGTTTGGGTCGGGCCGTTTCATTTGAGGGCACCCGTATCAGTTTTCATGCTAAGTTGTGACCGCCTGGGTGCCTTATGCACCTTTAGGTGGCCCATTTTCCATTTTCTCCCTTATGGCATCGTTTGCTCGGGCACGCCGTGTCGCACCGTGAGAGGTCGCCCGACCAGGCGCGTTTGGGTCAGGCCGTTTCGTTCAAGGCCACTCGTATCACTTTTCATGCTAAGTTGTGACTGCCTAGGTGCCTTGTGCACCTTCAGGCAGCTCGTTTGCCATTTCTCTCTTGTGGCATCATTCGGTCGGGTGCGCAGTCCGAGGTCACCCGACTGGGCACGTCCGGGTCGAGTCATTTCGTTCGAGGGTGCCTGTATCAGTTTTGCAAAATTGTGACCGCCCGAGTGCCTTGTACACATTCGGGTGGCATGTTTGTCATTTGCTCCCTTGTGGCATCATTCGATCGGGCGCACTGTGTGAGGTCGCCCGATTGGGCATGTTCAGGTCGGGTCTTTTCATTCGAGGGCGCCCGTATCAGTTTTCATGCTAAGTTGTGACCTAGATGAAGCCTCGACACTTTCAGAGCATCTGGAATGACCTCTCTCTTCCCCAATCTCCCTCTCTCTCTCTCTCTCTCTCTCTCTCTACCCTCTAATCCTCTCATAGCTATATCCCTCCCTCTATCCTTCTTTTTGCCCCCCTTCCATATTTGTGTCACTATCTCCCTCTCTTACCCTTCTCTACCTCTCTCACTCCTCTCCCTCTCTCTCTCTTAGCTAATCCATTCCTTCTCTCCCCTCTTCTTCAGTTTATCTCGATCTCTCCCTTGTGACTCCCCTTTTCTCGCCACCTCTATCAATCTATGTATTTATAATTATTCCTTCTCATATATATCTAGAGTTAATCTATATCATGACATATTTGGACCTATGATTGGGTTAATTCTGCCTTTTTGGAAAGGTTAGAATGTGCCCAAACAGAGACCAATGAAACTATCATCTTAACCCCTAACCCCTTAAACACTAATTCCCAACCCCTAACCCATTTAACTCCCTAAACCTTTAGTAAACCCCTAACCCATTTAACCCCTAAACCATAAACCTCTAAACCCTTAACTCTTAACCCCTAACCCATTTAACCCCATAAACCCTAAACCTATAAACCCTTAACCCATAACCCCCTAAACTCTAAACCATTAAACCCTTAACCCTAACCCCTTTAACCCTAAACCTATAAACCCTTAACGCCTAAAACCTAGCCCCATTAGCCCCTAACTTCTAACCCCTAAAATCCCTAACTGCTAAATCCCCTAACCCCCTAAACCCCTAACCCATTTAACCCCCTAAACCCTAAAACTGTAACCCCTTAACCCCTAACCCATTTAACCCCCTAAACCATAAACCTCTGAACCCCTAACCCATTTAACCCCCTAAACCCTAAACCTATAACCCCTTAACCCTAACCCATTTAACACTCTAAACCCTAAACCTCTAAATCCCTAACCCCTAACCCCCAATCCCCAGCTAAGCCCTCCAAATTCGTATTAGATTTGAAGAAGTAATTGTTTTCTTACTTCTGTCTAATTCACTATATAATCAGATCATGAATGTGAGAAGGCTTCTGGTTGTAAGCATGGTTGTGGTATGTTGATGTTCAAACGAAAACTACAAATTGTAGCCTTTGATCTGCTAGGGGCCGGTTACCTTGATATTAACGGTGGTGTATTCATACTCCTTTTGAATAAGTAATAAAGGGTCAAGGAAATTGACCAATATGTTGTCAAGTTTTATCTTATCCATCACTGGGGCAAGCTTCTTTTCGACTAACTCCACTACTTTTGATCTCAATTTTTCCAATTGCTTCATTCTCTCATATGATACCTGAGCCTTTGCCTTTCTCTTCCCTTATAATTCTATAATAGTGTCATAGTGATGCCAGCCAACTTCTTTGGAAAGCCTTCCTAGCACACAATACTAGGTTATGAGGGTATCTTGTGTTTGTGGGTAATGCCATTATTACCATGTGTTTGTAGACTAATTAGTAAATTTTAGGAAAAACTTGCAAAATTTTTAATGATGATAATTGATGGTAACTCATGTGATTATGACCAGCTTGGAATAATGAGATGAACACAAAAAAGGTGCTAGCTAAGTACTTCAAGTGGTTGAGTGGAAGTGTCACAACAAGTGTAAGAAATCAATAAGAAGAGGCTGCTTATTTTAGAACATATGGAAGAGGAATATTCATAACTTGGTACTCTAAGGGTATCCCTTGAATGAACAAATCTATGGAAAATGGTTGTTGAATCATAGAATTATCTCCATACATGAACATTATGAAAATTACTATAAGGTCTATTTAAGGATGATTCATATAATGAATAAAATATTGGCAATCAACTAATGAAGTTGAATAATTATGGTAATAATGAAAGTAATTTTGAAAAAACCTATAAAGTATGATGAAAGTAATTATTCTACCTAAAAATATTATATTTATTAATATTTTTTATTACTTATAAATAATAATTACAATGAAAAATTACAATGAATATTATAAGTAATGATTTTTACATCCAAAAATATTGATAAATTGTTTTTAAATAAAATAAAATAAGTTAATTTTGTAAAATATTATAGCAGTTTACAATAAATATATAAAATAATTTAAATAAAATAAATTATTCACTAATGTTTGAGTGGGAAATTGTCATATGATTTCATGTCATAGTTTCAATTTTTTCCCGCTCAGCTTGTTCGACCTATTCAAATTTTCTTAATCGACCTATTCAATTTTTTTTTCCTGCTCAACTTGTTCGACCTTTATGCCTTCTTTCCCATTCTGCCCTATTCAATTTTTTTTCCCGCTCAGCTTGTTCGACCTTTTTCTCATGAACTTTGAGCATGGCAAACAACCTCTGTTCGAAACTCTCAGAATTGAATCGAAGAGAAGTCGATGTTCAAACAGCCTCTGTTTGGAAGACCATGGATGATTTACTGGGTTTTCAAAGGGATTAAGATTCAACAGGTGAGTTTTCAAAAATGGGGTACTTTCTTAATTATCTCAGTCATTATTTTAATAATGTTTGTTTTTCTTTCTTTTGTTGAATGTTGTATATATTCGATACTTTATAATATTTTATCTTTTTGTTCTAGGTACAGCTTCTATATTCTGGTGGGGGTTCAACATCTGGTGATATTGGTGGGGTGGGAGGCTCCCTTGGGTCAAGTTTGGGAGGCAGTGGAGGTTATGGAGGATTTTCAGGTTCGTCCCTTCCCGACTCTGTTTTAATGGGTCAGAGGTCAAGCATTGGAAGTGCAGATCCTGGACTTGGGGGGAAGTTAGGGAGCCTAGGATTGGGCTATCAAAGTTCAGAGCCGTAGGGATTGAGAGAACCTTTAAGAAGGCCCGAAGAGCACCTTCCACCTGACGCATTTAACACCCTCTTTGTTGAGGGTCTTCTAGCTGATTGTAGTCGCAGGGAAGCTGCACGTATCCTTGTGGGTTTTGGGTAGTCTAGTATTATTTTATTTTATTTGTAGTTTTCCATTTATGCTTCTGGTATGTGTTTTTTGGTAGGTTTTGCGTTGTTATTTGTTTATGTATATTATGTATTGTGTTTTTTCTTAACCTACCAGCATTTTTCTATTATTTATGATTGTTCTGTTATGCTTTTAGGTAGGCTTTCAGTTGTGTGGAGTGTCTTGATTTTTATCTGGTCATGCATGTATTCATAGTTCACTATGGTTTGTTAGGTTCCTTTTCTTCCCTTTCATCACACTGCGACCATGTTGAGTATTAAGCAATAAGATTATCATTATCATTTTCAAATCCAGGGTTGGCTTGATTTTGGTCCATTCCACTCATTTTTAATCGATCCGTGAACAAAACAGGATTTAGGTTTCATCCACCTATCGATGTCTGTGGATATTATGTTGAACAAAGAAAAAGGTGCCCTTCCGCACCACAGAGAAAATGGAGAGATATATGAAATACTCCTGGATATGCCAGTTTTACTATAAGTTTATGCATTTTTATGGTTGGCACAATGTAATTTTTAATAAAATATTTCATAATTAACCCCTTGGCATTTACTGCATTAGACTACTACTCCTTTGTAGCCAATCAACAACTGGGTTCTAAGGCAAGACGTGGAGAGGGAAATCCAAGGAAAGAATGTCGCTTGGTAGCCATTCGAATCACGTTGTTGCAAGGAGGGCGACGCACCTGAACATCGTGGGGTATCCATAAGGACAATAAATCGAATCCGGTGTCAGAGGTAAGCCTCCATCATGCTGCTAAATTGTACCCTTGGCATTTACTGACTTTTACTTTGGCTTGATTATATTTGTGAGGGCTCTGGATTTCTCTTGCTCATGATACCAGACTATCCACTCTCAGTCTCACATCTCTATTTTATGATCATAGTCTCGCATCTCTATGGTTAGTCTCGTATGTGATTCTCACTCTTGGCAGTGGCATATGTACACAAGTCTCGGCACTATCACAGTGATCTCAACACATCTAAGTTATGAACTCACTCAAATTACTATAAATAAATATCTAAAAAAAATCTTGAACAACAGTGTATATACAATTTCATTTGGCATCGATTCACAATTGAATGCACAATCTCGTTGGCATAATTATATTCACGATGTATTGTCTCACTTCAGTGGATGTATAATATTGCTTCAATACAGAGTATGTATTGTTTCATTTCAGTTCAATATATATAAGGTCTTGCTACAGTAAAGTATGTAATTGATCTCAATTTAGTACAGTAACATTATGTTCTCAGCACTCTAATGTATAGTTAATCTCCGCACTCTGGTATGGGTCTTGGCACACAATAGTATGGTTGACCTCGGCACAATTGCATGTCTGGTGGCAACACAATTGCATGTCTGGCGGCATCACAGTTGTATGTATATTAACAAAGTTGGATATTTATATAGCTTCATTAACATTAAAGTGGTATATGTGGCATCACAACATTACAATATACATGGCATCACAATCACAGTTATGTGGCATTACAGTTCATTAGTAAAACATTTCAGTGAATGGCTTCATTAATATAACAGTTTAGTATGGCTTCAGTAGTTTCTAAATTGTACACTTGGCATTTACTGCATTAGACTGCTACTCCTCTGCAGCCAATCAACAACTGGGTTCTAAGGCATAGCACAATGGTGAAATCACTAACATGATTCTATTCTTAGCACTATAATTTCCCAAAAATATGTTAGTCATATAACTGCTAGGTCAGTTCTATTGTCCAAGGGTCAGAAACCTTGAGGACATGCGTGTGGCTTAGAAATTTCATTTTTTTCATTATACATACTAAATGGTTGTCGATTTGTGTATTATATTGACTGCTGATCCATTACTGTTCAGTTTTTTATCTTTGGTGAATGTGTTTGTTTTGAAAGTTTAGGTTTCATAGTAAATTGTCAATGGGCTCTGAAATAAGGCTCATTGAAATCTTGGATACATGTTTCATGCCAAAATCAATTGTATCTTCCATAAATACACAATATTGGACCACTCTGTATAAATCTGCTTCTCATAAAATATTACATCTCCCTCATTATACATGTGGTGTTCTTACATGCATAGCAAGGCATCGTTTTGGAAATCATTTTATAAGTCACTAGATATTGTGGGTACAAGGATCTAGGGTCTCCACATGTAACTGTGTTGCCCAGAGACTCACTCTGCCTGTCCTTAAATTTTTAAACATAGTAGTATGCCAATGCTTCTTTCATTTTGTATGCATAATAGGATTTAGTGCTTCCCACTCTCAATAGAGGCTCACAGTAAACTATGACACATTGTGATGTATATCAGTGGTAGTTCGGGAAACAAAAAAATCAATTTCATGCTTCAGTAGATTTATTCTTCTTGGAAAGATTTCAACTGACAAAAAAAAGGGAATGAAACACGCAACCATTCCCCTTCCTTTTATTGTACCACCTGCTTTCTTTTTATGAGAACATCTACTCAGCCATAATTGAAAGGCAGTAATATGCAGTGGAGTCATTCTATGAAATGATTCAATTTGGCATGTAAATCTCACATCTAAGGGCCATTAAAATCCCATGGATGGAGACTGATCAAGATTCAACATTGTTGTTACTATTAGTGGAGTTGGGTATGGCACAACTACAATAAAAATACTAGCTACAATGGTTACCATAATACTGCCAGAGTAATAAGCCATCCAAATTGTCAGCTAATACAAACATATAACAGACGATTATATTGATAATTGGAAGGCCTGATTTTTTTCTAAATGTTTATCAAACAACCATAACCCCTTCTTCCTTTCCTAGAGCAACCACTACTTTCTTTAAAATATCTTCAACAGGCAGATGTGAATTTTCAACTGCTTTTGATATAGATGCCCACTGCTCTCCATGCCTTGGTTATGTAGAAATGCATATCTTCAGTACATCTTGTTGGATTTCCTCATTTCCATGCTGAAGTTCAAACTTGTAGTATTGGGCCCAAAAATCCCTATTGTCTGGTGCAAATATAGTTGTAATGAGTTATGGTTATTCTAGGAAATAATTGTTTATAAATATATTACAGAATGCAAGGAGTTGCATCTACTACATGATGTATATATGTCAACCTTGATTTAAAGAACATGTTAAGGTTGTCTGCTATTTATTAAACCCAAGCTATATTCAAGGTCGTCTCCTTACTATTGGTCGGCTAAATTTCTCCAATAGTCACATCCTTTCAAATAGTTAAACAACTATATATATCATACTAAATTCTACACTTTAGAACATAAACTCGACCAAGAATTGGGTGAAAGCACAATAGAATATTTCAATTTTGAAGCAAGAAAGAATAAGACATCTCTGAAGCATATTTGAATAAATTAATTTATGGAGTCTGGACAATGAATTTATTTTGGATCTGTGGGTAAGGTTTCATTTCTGTAAAAAATTCATAATTCAACTCTTTTGAAGTTTGCAACTCAGCCTTCAACAAGTCTGTAATTAGGCCTAAGTAAAATCCTGAATTTGAATCCTCTTGTAGTCTACAACTCAACTCTGTGACCAACGAAATTCACTCTATGGAAGCCTGTAATTTTGACCCATGTGCAAGAAACTTTAGACCTGTAACTATTTTAGATCTGTATTCATTTTTACGATTGGTCGCATTCATTTTTTTTTAAATGTTTTAAGTCGTGTGTTGGAAGACTGACACATCATAAGCATCGGAAGACCAACATTACATTTAAAAAAAAAAAAAATGTGCCGTCGGAAAAGCAACGTTTTCCAGCGTCGGAAGAGTGACGTTCCCAAACACAGAAAAGCGACGTTTCCAAATGTCGGAAGAGTGACATCACTAGCGTCGGAAGAGTGACTTCTGCTCAATGTCGGTATTGCGACACTTCAAAGCATGATTAGCGATAACGTTGGTCTTCCGACACTTTACGAGCGTTGGTATTACGACACTTTAGAAGCGTCATTAGACATAACGTCGGTCTTCTGACACTTTACGATCGACAGTATTGCGACACTTTAGAAGCGTTAGTATTGCGACACTTCGCAAGTGTTGCTATTGCGACACTTCAGAAGCATCGGTATTGCGATGCTTTTGCAAAAATGTGTCACAATACTGATGCTTTATGGAAGTGTCAGAAGACTGAATTTATGGCTAGCCACGCTTTGAAGTGCCTCAAACTGTCGCTCTTGTGATGACTAGGTGTCGGAAAACCGACAAATTGGCTGTTGGATATTGGGCCAAATTTACTATTGTGTTATTTCAATAAGCATAAGAACAACTCACTGAGAAAAAGAGGTCCATATGTATTATCTTGAATAAAAAGAGTAATCTTACAACCTGATGTCTTGATGTCGTACACATTTCTCCCCGGGTCCTGAAAAAACGTTTCTCCTTCAGTTTGATAAGCCTTCCTGTATGAATACTAGCATGAATTTATGGACACAATGGTGTCATCATTCTCATACCAAAAACAACTCACTAGTGTAGAAATTATGCACTCTTATGAATTCTCTTCAGCAATTCATTTACAATCAGCCCTTCAACCTTAAACTTGAGCTCAATTTATAGGAAAATGGAGGTAGTTTCAGTTCCATGAAGAGGGATATGGATTCCTCTCATGAAGGGATTTGAGCTCCATGGAGCAAGGGATAAGCTCCATGAGTGGAGGGATAAAGATTGAACTGATCAAAACTCTAAAAGCTTCCAGTTGGGAGAATATTCGACCAGCTAGGCTTCTAGAGTTTACTTTTTCTTTTATTTTCTTTTCACGAGAGTGCGCAGGTAATAGTGGGAAAAAGTGCGAGACTTGCTGCAGTTTATGGACTGAACAAAAACACATGCGTAGGGAAAGGCTAGAAAAACTGTGTAGTTAGAATTTTAAGGGTTTTACAGAGCTTTTATCCAATTCCAAGAGTTGATTTAGGAACATTGGTATTTTTTACCTCTAAGGGAACATGATATAGGTGGTGATAAACCCATATGAACCGTCAAATCTCAAGGTGACAAAATAACGTGTAACAATTAGCCATGTGGGAGTGGGACCATATGTAATATATAGCTTGTTGAAGTGTCATGTACAAGAAAAATGTTTCACCACTGTGTACTTAGGAAAACCAAAATCGTTGATGCCCACTAAGCGAGATCTAGTTTTTTCACACGTGCCATATGTGTGTGTGGGCATGTTTGTGCACATATCTTTCTCTAAGCTAAGTATCAATATATGAGAGTTGAAAAATCGAGACTTGTCTAACATTTTTAGGTTACAAATGCCAATTTCCTCTTCTAAACTATTTCAAACTTTGAGAAGGGAATTTCACTTACTGTGTTCAAACTTTCTTTAATTCAAAAGTGTGATCTACAGTGATAGGGAGTTACTGTGCTTCTTTGTTAGATATATTTGTAAAATATAGAATGGAAAGTTACTAAAAGTTCGTCATATATTTTAGAGTCCAAAAAATGTTAGGTTAAATGATATAAATCATAGTTTAGACAGTTAGCATTCAGTTTGAGACTGTAAACAGTCACTTGTACAGAAATTTGTGCTATGGTAGTCCAATTTTCGAACATAGAATATTATTCATATTCTATCATTGCAACAATCCATCAACATATTCATAAGGTATATAGACATTCAAAACACCAAGATACTAGTTTGAATTCAACTGATACTTATTTTTTTTACAATTAGTTTGTTATTTGATGCTACCAACCTCATTTTGTTTGCAAACAAAAATCATCTCAATTTTCATCTTTAGATATTTTACTACAATCAAATGGTGTCTATTCATCCTATGAAACACATAAACTATTAAATATTATTCCCAAACAAAGTATCGTTTTTAGATTAACTAGATAATCTCTTATGCAATACTCTGAAATGCATAAACTGTATACCTCCCTAAAAAAAAATTGTGCTTTCATATTACAAAATTTTGCAGAAGCTATTCTTTATGACACCATCTTCAATAATATCTGCACTACTTATAGGGGTGGCAGGTGAGGGGGGAAGGTTATTTTCGGCCCTGAAGGATAGATTGAATTAGGCTACTCTTGGAATCTAGGAAAAAATTATAATCCTTCAAGGCATTATTTTGGCTACTTCTTCTCCAATCAGGTTCCTCATTATAATAGGATCAGACTCCAGTAACACCATATGTCATCTTGTGTTGAGAACTTTTTCTTCAGACTCTTAGTTGCGACATATCCATACAAGAATAATGGGAAATCTATCCATATTTCGAATCACACAAGTAAATCATGTTCTAAGAGACCTCAACACTATAGCTGATAGGATTGCCAACCAAGCCTTATCACTAGCACTTGAAACCATGCATATTAAAGAAACAATTAGGGAGGAAATAATACCATAATTTAATGGATATGTCTACTCAATTAAAAATAATGGAAGTATTTCTTTTTGCATGCCTGGAATGTGGCAATCACACACTGTCTTGTGCAAACAATGATAGAGTTAAGTTGAGCTGCCATATTGTGATAAGTAAGTTAGAGGAAAATGTTTCCAAGTCTTGGGAATCCTTGAGAGGTATAAAACAATCATGTCTGCAATAGGAATACCTTAACACCTTTTTAATAATATTTCTCTTTTCAACTATACTCAATATTGCATCGACAATATCCAATATCCTCCTGAGCTGAATGCAAATAAGTTTCCAGTGAATCATCCTATTGTTCGATATCTTTAGTTGAAGCGCTACTTTCTCTTGTAACAATTATAGTTTCTTCTTCCTTTGGCTGCACTGCATTATGGGATGTGGGTTTAATGCCAACTTTGCTCCCTCTTCTCAAATATTTGGATCCACAAAATATACACTTGGTAACATATATTTTGCATTTTCATGAGGCTTTTATGGACTATAGTAATCCTGTTGCAACCTCCTTTAGGGATTCAGAAGCCTTGGACAACACCATAGCAGGTGTGAAGTCTGCCATTTTGAGGAGAAAGGAAATAGAGTGGAGAATAATCACAATCAGGTTCCAAGTGCAAGTCTCCTCATAACAACGTTGTTAGGTCATAAGCAATGCAAATTTCTTAGCCTGACACATTGGTTCCTTATCATAGAAAACTTATTATGAAGGCTTTGCCTTGGGCTCTATCTCTTGGCACATATTCTTCTAGAAATACTAAATGACTATATGATCTGAAGAGAGTTCTTTGATATTTTTCTTGTGCACTATATTCAGAATATCAAAGGACTTTGGTGGTGGGGCTTTTCACTTGAAACTATAGTCACAAGTGCTCTTATTTACAAATATCCAACCTGCTATTCTGTTCTAGATGATGCTGGTTTGCCTAATTATTTTTTGGATGTCATCATGGTTGGTGTCCTCCCTTCTGCAGATGCAGTAGATTGTATACCACAATGCTTAGATTCTTCGTGACTTAATAACATCAGACTTAAAGCTATTAATTATTGTGGTGCTCTAAGATATTTTGTGAATTTTTTTACATAAAAAGCCTACTTACAGGATTTTACAATATTTTTGTGGGTTATTCCTTGTTCTATGAATTCCCACAGTTTTCAAATTTTTATTGCATACATATACACAATCCCTTTGACTCACTCCAGGATGGATTTTCTTTGTTATCTTTTCTCCAATTGGACTAATTACCAAATTAAATCCAAGGCAAAAATATTGTAGTGTCAGCTAGCATCAATAAAGGAACTCAGGTATATGAAATTCAATAATGCCATCATGGCAATGGAAAGTTTCAAACATGATAGAATTTACCAAAAAATATTATAGAGTTGAATATCATGTACCAATCGAGCTCTTCTAGTAGCTGGAGAATTGCTTTTGTTATTGTCACATACCTTCCTAGCCTTTGGTCTCAGTAGGGTTTTGGAGTATTAACTTCCCATCCATCATTTTATGCTGTTGTGGTTGTTTGGCATCTAATATTACCATAGAAAAATTTGGAAATTTTCTATTCAGGGGCTGATTGGGTTGGTTGTGAGGTCAGTTGTGGTGGTGTTCATGGCATGCCCTAAATGCCTAGTCCTCTTTGTGTTTGGGGTCATTCACCACTGGGATGAAATTGCTATGATATGGTTGAAGGAGGCAGAGAATAAGTTGGAGTCTCCTATTCATACAGAGTTTTCAAGGAAACACTTACAACTTTTGAAAACTTCAAATTAGAATTGTATGCATTATCTATGACATAGACAAACATTTATATTGATATTTACTTTTCTTTTTACAAGTATTATAATAGCATAGTTATTAATGTAATAAATTTTCCAACATTCTAATATGGAATATACCACTGGAGGATTGGGCTATTATGATGCATGCTATAGTCTATCACACATGAAAGTTGCATAGAAATCCAAAGTAACTAGTTGTAACTTAAGGAGATCTAGATCTCTTCAGGCTCATTAATTTATTTCATGTCTCTAGATAGAGAAATGTCGCAACTGATCAATTTTATAGGGTGAGGGTATTTGATTTGTTGATTCTGCCAGATCTTTCAACTTTGTATTTTTTGTCATAATGAATTAACTTAACTCTATAAACTTGATTAAAATAGGTTATGACCTTTTTTAATGATTTTTCTAATTTCAGTTCCATTCTAGTTTGACTTCTATGAATTAAATTTAACATAATTTCCTAAGAGATTGCAGTGAAAAATTAAAAGTTGATGGGTGAGCTGCTAAGTTAACTTAGCATAATATATCTACCAGAGGGAATATGCCCAAGTCTGATGCAAGGAAATGGATATCCTTAAGGCTTAGATATAAATGAAATTGATAAAACCTAACTTCCTTGCAATCCACTAAACATATAACTAAGCCATTTGAAACATTTATCAGATGCAACTAAACATCTTCAATTGTTTATTGTGCACACAGCTAAGCCTTGATATGCTAACTACATTTATTACTATGCCAATTGAGGGAATATACGATGATACACTTAATGGACATTAATTCCATTTAGATATGAAAAACTAGATTATTTATCTATAATGGAACACTATTCGAGTCTCCTTTTATTATTATTATATTAAAGTGTCACTGTCATTAGAGAGTGTCTTGTTATATTTTCCTGGTAACAATTTTAAAACTCAACTACCATTAATTGGGGCTTATTTTATGTACTATCATGTGGTTCACATTGTGGTTGTCATGAATTTGTGAACTCCAGCCAAAATTTTCCATACTTTATAAATGATTTAGGATATGTGGCTTTATCTCTCTGAGAATGAGAGGTTATATGATTTTATCAATGAAGAAGCTCTTGTCTGGAAACAACCAATGTACCTTTCGCAGTATGGGGCCCAAACAATGTTCGAAAACATATAATAGTTTACCAACCTATAGAGGTAATTTGAGATAATTCAATGTAAATTCTGGTTTTGGTATATATAAATTTTTTTTCTGTTAATACTTGTAATGTGATCTTACTTTCTACCATATTAGCTTTTGGACTATTTGATTTTAATATCAGTTGGCATATAAGTTTTTAATATAAAACTCTTGGATTGGTTGACATACTTGGTGGAGGCTAGAACATGTTTTAGCATAGTGAAGTATAATGGTGCAATTTTTGTATTTATTTCCAGGCTGTAAAGAATAATGGGAGTGTGTATACTCATGTATTATTTGCTTGTTCATGATATGCTCCAGATCCTAGTGATCCTGAGTATGATCCATCTGCTAATTTTAGGAAAAGCCACCATAAGTTTGAATGTGCATGCAGATTACACTTGAGAATTTGCATATTTTTGGGCTACAACTGCACCCTTTGAAGGATGTTGTTGTGGATTTAATTGTGAAGAATAAGCATGTTGTATGTTTTCTTTGCCGAATTGTGTAGCTATTGTTACATATCTTCCAAAGCCAAAGGTAGATAAGCATAAGATCCTGCTGAGTGGTGGTGTATTTGGAGACCAGGATGGATCAGAAATTGGTAAATGATTTTTTCTTCTTGCCATACATTTGTTGCCTGGAATTTTGATTGTCAATATTTGTTACAAAATTCTGAGCATTTGCATAATAATATGTTGAGTGTTCAGTTATAATTATTATTTTTCTTCATGATTCAAGAGATACTCTTTGGTAGTTTGTGTAGGAGGTCAAAATTAAAGGTTATTAATATGCCCCTCAGTGCCTTCACTAGCCATAGCATTCCCCTGGTACTAAAAATTGCATGCCACAAATCAAAAGCCATGATTTGGTTATATTGCATAAAGAAGCAATATGAATTGAAACAAAGCCTCGAATCTCGAAAAGGATGTCAACTAATCCGTTCAGAAGAAACCGACTCTATATTGTAGACAAATCAAAAAACAATTCCAAGAGGCATAGGATTCTGATAGATGATTGTTTGTCAAGATTCTGAGCATATTTCAACACTGTTGTATGAGTTCTAAATGGATACATCCTGCATTTAAGATACAATATTATATTTAAATTCTAGAGTATAGAAGTGTGTCTTACCCACTGCAATTATTCATTACAATTTCAATAGCATCCTCCTTTTGGAAATCGGGGTAGTGATTTATTAGTTAAACAGGGTACGGGCTCCACATTCTACATGTAGCTAATGTCAAAATCAGGAATTCCTTCAAAATTCAACCAAGAATGTGCAAAAGGTAGCATAAAATGATTCTTGCACCCTTTAGAGACTGTAAGTAGAAGTGTTCTTTTCAGGTATCTCACAATAGATAAAAGTACCTACATGTTTCCTAGAAATGCCTGCAAGGAAGCCTGTTACCATTGCTTCATAATAGGAGTAGATCAGTTCAAAATTCATCGATACAATATAGAGATGAATATCATTTAAAAAGTTTAACATTAGCCATAAGTTGATAACGATGGCTTACAAAAAGGACGATCCACATATAAAAGACTTAATAGAGTTGTAACCAAATGGAACTGTAGTTGAATATTCAAGAATTCACTTCTATTCCTCATTTGCTGCTAGATTTCACTGGTTTCTTCCTTGGTCCCATTCGACCTTTGGTTTTCTTCTTGAAAATTAATATCAAGGATCTTGCTACACATATTAATTTCATGGCAGTCCTGAGACTTGCAACATAATGAATATTCTTGTTATCTAAACCCCTAGCACATAGAAAACGTAGTTGCAACGAAGCCAACATCTTTCATATCTACTACCCCACAAAGATAATGGTAAGAAAAAACCTCTTAGTATTTACGCTTCCTTCAGAGAGTATAACATCAAGTATATAGAAATTAAAAATATAAACCAATAAAAATACAAAACCAATAAATCTAATACAAAGATTGTGATTTTTAGAAACCAAGGTACAAACCTAGATTAACAATTGCAGTATCCTTGTGGCTTTCCTCATGGCCAAGTGGTGTCAAAGCTTCCTTCTCTAGAACTGCCATGCCTATATGCTCACCCTTCATAGCATTCCTCCAAGTATGCACTCGAACACCATCTATGATTCCCGCACACATACCAGCCCTAATGGATACCTGTCTCAACTTATCACCATGTGGAATGCAAGGACCGTGTCCAAAAAATGGGGTAGTTGGCACATTATATACTCTAGCCGCAGGATTTGGTACATCATGAGTCCTTTTATGAACATCTCCATCACTAGTTAAAGCAAGGAAGTCTTCTGGTGGGAGTGAAAATATTAAATTATTATAAATGAGTATCCATCCTTTCTCTAGAAAAAGTCTGCACAAATCCACACTTGCATTTCTAAAATTTTTTTTTTTTTCACTCGTGTACGTGGACATGAATACACAATAGAATGAGAAAGAGTGGATTCATTAATTCATTAGATGATGCAATGTCTCATTGAGTCATTGCATAGTAGGAGAAGAGGATTACATTGCATATCTCCCAAATAAGAAACTAACATCAACAACATTTAATACTATATTAAATGCCTCATAACTACGTCTTCTATTTAGCATCTTTGGCGGGTCCATTTCACAAAGTTTCAAGGCGGTGGCTAGTTAAAATTTGTATGACAACTATCAATGTTCTTCGTTATCCTCTACTATAGGTTGGCTTCTCTTTTGGCCGCTTAATCACTTTGATTCAACGTCTCTACCATGAAAAAAAGTTATAAATTTTGACATCTCTGTTTGTAGCTACCCACTCGCTCACAACATCTTTAACTTGATTATTTTGTTCTTCAATAGATAATATCTACCCGTGTGATGACAGGCTTCAAAAAAGGAAAATCTAAAAAGTTCATACACTTAGTGTCACTTCATGAGTCGAGAAATCGATTTGATATCATCAATTCTATGATTCTTTGGCCTACCTTTTGCAATATTTTTGTGGGTTTTTTTTTGTGCTATTAATTCACATTATTCTCACAGTTTGATTTCAAACATATACATAGTCCATTTGACTCATTCCATGATGGCTTTCCTTTGTTATATTTTTTCCAATTTGAGTTGTTATATCTTCCCCTTAGTGCCTTCACTAGGCATAGCATTCCCTTGGCATTAGAAATTGCATGCCACAAATTAGAAGCCATATTTCGTTAGATCACATAGGGAAGAAATATGAACTGAAACAGAGCCTTGAATCTCTAAAAGGATGTCAACCAATCCATTCAAAAGAAACCTAATCTATATTGTAGACAAACCAACAAACAATTACAAGAGGTATAGGATTATGACAGATGATTCTTTGTCAAGATTCTGAACATATTTAAACGCTGCTATACCATATCTAAATGGCTCCATCCCGCATTCGAAGCTACACTATTCTCTTTGAATTCTGGAGCATAGAAACATGTCTTACCCACTACAATTTATCATTAAAAATTTCAATAACATCATCCTTTTGGAAATCGGGGTAGTGAGTTATTAGTTAAATAGGGTATAGGCTCTGCATTCTACATGTAGCTAATGTAAAAATTAGAAATTCCTTCAAGAATGTGAGAAAGGCAGTATAAAATGATCCTCACACCCTTTAGACACTGTAAGCAGATTTCACATTCTACATGTAGCTAATGTCAAAATCATAAATTCCTTCAAAATTCAACCAAGAATGTGAAAAAGGCAATATAAAACGATCCTTGCACCCTTTAGAGTCTGTAAGTAGAACTTTTTTTTGCAAGTATCTCACAACAGATAAAAGGACCTGCATGTTGCCTACAAATTCTTTCAAGGAAGCTTGTTACCATTTCTTCATAATAAGAGTAGATCAATTCAAAAGTCATCAATACAATATATAGATGAATATCATTTACAAAGTTGTACATTAGTCGTATGTTGATAAGGGTGGTTTACAAAAAGGAGAATCTGCATATAGAAGTCTTAATAGAAAAGTAAATGGAACTGTAGTTGAATATTCAAGAATGCCCTTTTATTCCTAATTCACTGTTATATTTCATTGGTTTCCTCCTTGGTCCCATTCTACTTATGGTTTTCTTCTTAAAAACTACTATCAACGATATTGCTACCCATATTACTTTCATGGCAGTCTTGAGACCCGCAACAGAATGAATATTCTTGTTATCTAGACCCATAGTAAATAGAAAATTCAATTTTAGCGAAGAAAACATATTTCATGTCTACTGTTATCACTCCAATAATTCTGAAGGGTTGTTATTCTTTTTGGTTTAAAGAATATTAGAGTTAACCACAAACCTACTTTTAAGCCTTAGGATCTAGCCTTCCTAATGTTCAGAGAGGGCTCTCTCTATATGATTTATCTTTGTTGATTTTAGCTGATTTTAGGCTAGTTATGTAAGATTGATTGGGATTTTTATTTTGGGTTTTGTTTGGTGGTGGAATCACTGGTTCATATGGATAGATGTAGGTCTACTTACGATTGGGCTAATAGGGGAAAAGTGTCAAGCAGTCAGAGCAGAATCAAGGTTCTAAAGGGAAGTGTTCACAGGGAAAGATAGCTGAGTAACTTCAGATCCTTTGGCTGATGGTGAAATGGTTTCAATCAGGATGAGAGAGAAATTAAGGGTTCTCAGATCCAGATAATGAGGGAAATGACAGAGGTCAACCGAAACTAGGGAGCAATTAAGAATTACCTAATCTAGATATCAATAGAAAACATGAAAATGACATAACAGTTCAATACAGAGTGTTTTTAAACATATTCTGAAATAATGTTCCAATTATACATTTAGATTTAGAAAACTTGCAAGTATGTGAAAAATTCAGATAAAAACAAAGAACAATACTTCATTGAAGTGCCCCAACACATGAATCCTGTAATATAATCTCTTTATTGCTCAATCTAGTCTGCTAACTTGAAAATGGTACAAAGGACCCTCTATTTCAGATCAGTACATCTATAGATATGTTTAGCAGTCCACAATCCACTCTCAATGCTTTGAAATGTGAAGTATTTATACAAAAACTGTTACAAAATATCTTAAAACAAACTTAGGAATTATTCAAGGAAAAATAAATATCTTCATGCAAGAAGATGGAGACAACTATCTAACTAATGCAAGTTGTCCCTGATTTTATTGATTTGTTGTCTTGTTGTACTTCATCTTTTCTTGGTTTTTCTCTGACTGTTGCTCAATGAAGGCTGTATTTTAGGCATTTGAGTGTCCTTCACATTGGAAAATTTCACTCTGATTTATCTTTTTTTTTTTAATTTAATTTATTTATTTCATATGATACACTTTAACTGTTGTTAGCGCTCGAATCTACCTTAGGCTGAATTAAGGTAAAACTCCAGGCCACATCAAACCACGCTCAGCCTCGTATCTAGCCCTACGAGGACAGGAGAGGGCTCTCTCCAGTAAATCTCGATAAAATGAGCAATAGGGTGCGAGATGACTTTAAAATGGGAACTGATTTTAGGCTAGTAAATAGATAGGAATGAGGTTTTTAATAAATGACGGGGTTTTATGGGCTATATGGGGCAAAGACAGCAAGAACAGAGATTTAATCAAAGGCACAGATTATTCCATAAGGAAAGATAGGAGTGAAATTTAACAATTAAATTTGAAATAACGTGGAATGTAAAGACTGTTGAAGAAAATTGAAAAGGGCATTAAACAATGAATCCTTTCCAACAGAAGAAAAAACATAAAACATGAACGCTTCTCCAAGGCAGAGCAACAAGCTGAATTCTACCCTTCTCACTCAGAAGCATTCAAATTGAAATGATTATGAATGGACTGTGAACATAACAAGGAACATATGAAACAGAGGAAAACATATGCCAAATTCATACCACAGCGATCTTATGAAACAGAGCTACAACTTTCATTAATAACTGTACAGTAAAACTCTGTATTTCTCCTACACACACCTCTCCCAGAACTCTCCCCTTTACAAGTGTTTTTCAATACAATATATAACTCAGAGCTGTGATAACCAATTGTTAAAAATAGGGAGCTGTTTCACCTAGAATCTTAAAAACAGGAAAAGTCTGCTCTAAAAAGGAGCAGCGCTACACTTTGTTTGTTGATGACCAATTAGAAGGGAACACCTGTAGCATAAATCTCATAACTGAAGACAAACATAGATAACCGAATCTTGTTTTCTGCTGTGGCAGACATTCTTCATTTAAATTAAGGTTCTCGGACTATTTGTTTCCACTTACCTTTTGAATAAAACCAATTTTTAATAAAAATAACCTTTGAACTAAAATTCTGCATTTAATAAAGGGAAATGGAATTGCGCCAAGTCCAGCTGTAGTCACCAGTGAACACGTATCCAACAAGACTCGCAACTGGATTTTCACGTTTGCAAAACTAACCAAGAAAAAATCCTCATCGACCTCACACAACGCCTTGGTAACTTTTCTGGACTTGCAGCTCGGTGTATAACATTATTTACGCCTTAATGTTTTGTTCTCTGCTGGTGGCTGTAGTTCGAACTCATTTGCTAAAGGCGGTGCCTAAGTACAGTGAATGCTCCCTTGTATGGAATAGATAACTGCTTTGGCTTTTGACTTATTCATTTTACTTTTTCCATTCGAATAAAAACTCATTGTTAAATAAAAATGGGTTTCAAATGAACAAATTACACCATATTATATGTAACAAAAATTGGCCCAGATAAATGCCTCTGCTTTTGGACCATCTTCATGAGCCAGCTGTAGCCACCCCATCGACTTCTCCAACATCTGTCCGATATAAAACCTGTGAAAGATAACCACGTGCCAATATTCACCTTCAAACCAACACCATGCCAATTAAATCTGTTCTAATCTCATGAAAACAAAAGTACTACTCCTTAAAGCCATTTTCTATCTTTATTTGAGAAACTGCAACAGTGTTTCAATGCTCCGCTGGTTTTAACAAAAGCATCATGTGCTGCCAGAGCTTCAAATTTGTTTTCAGCTGTAATAAACGATAGCGGTGTTTCTTCTGCAACAGATGCAACGATTTTAATGTCAAACCCTTTTTTAGTATTAAGACCAGTTCCAATAGCAGTCTCTCCTTGCGCAAGCTGGTATATATGAGGTAATGTGTTTATAACACTGCTTGCACCATATTTCACCTGCGTTGCATTACCACTAAAATCTTGATCCAGAGTTAACGGAGTCACGCCTTTGTCTTACTGCTAGTAAACTTGAGTGATAAGACAAGTGCGAATGGCAACTCAAAGGGAAGTATCATCGATGCTATAATGATTAACTGGCCAGCACCAGATGAGCCTTCCAATAATAGTAACAGTTAAACTTGGGACAATTTTCCAGACATCGAGTTAAAAGGTTCCGAAGCCAAGGTTTGAAACGCAAATTGAGAAAGCCCTGCATAACATACCGGCCAGCATATGTTCCTGTTATAGTTGAATTTTGTCCGGAGGCGAGCAGTGCAATTGCGTTTGAAGTACAGTCTCCATAGTAGGAGAAATGCGATCATCGACATACTCTTTAAAGGATACTACAATCACGCGCTTATCACGTATCTGAAGAAGTAGCCGACAGTGGCCTTTAAACCCCGAAACTAGGCATTCACTTTTCACAATGCACAGGAACAAAGGTTGTGGAACAATCGAACCACAGATTTCGTTCTCAGACACGGTATTTTCAACAACTTCCATATTAATTCCAGGAGCAGCATAATTAAACAAATCTCCGAATGGACACAAGCAATTAGCATCATCTTATGGGACATGCAATGTTCAGGAAGATACTCACGGTAGCGAAAGCCCAAAGCCTGATGAGTTTGAGCTGGAGGGCTCAACGCGCCTGGTGAGTGCGCCGCGCCAGTGCAAAAATGCACTGTGGAGAAGCGCCCAATGCGCCGCGTGCCCTCTGTACGCCGCGCCAACCTTCAATGTGTCGTGCAGATTATTTTAACACGTTTCTAGTCCCCAATCACTGAATTTGCTCCTGCAACTTTCTCTTTGATTTCGCTGATGTTTCGGATATATAATTGAATTATTAAAACACGACATATCTCTCATAGCAAAGAACTTGACCTTTGCATCTTGAAAACCCATTCGAATGTTGCAGACCTTGACATTTTGCACCTAATTCTGTTTTCATAATTTCTTGCAATGAAACCCTTTATGTTTAGCTGGAAAAAGTTATTCTCCCATATTTCTTGGTTTTGAAAACAACATTCCTTTTATCTCGAGCAGGAGTGGCTTAAATGCATTATGATTACGCTCAACTATCGCACCAACAGCTTCTCTTCTCACAGTTTCAGCTTTCAAAAGGCAATTTCACCCTCTCACATTAGCAGTTGGTGACATTTATGGCTTTCTCCAAGTTATAGCATCACAATGCTGCAGATCATTTGAACTCTGTTTTACTTGTTTTCTCTCGGACCTTTTTATCTGAAATGATGAAACTCTTTGTTTGTTTGCAGGAATGATTGGTGGATCAGGAAAGCTGCACATGAAACATCCTTAACTGAAAAACTTGAATAATTACGAATTTAATGATTTCTTCTTCAAAACAGGGTTTTAAAGAAGAAATACCCTCAAGCATCCTTAATGATGAAATTTTGAACTGAAAACATATGGAAAACCTCCTCATGGCCTGCGGGTGTTATTGAAGCATTTTGAGAACAACTGTCTACAAACCCTAGACCTGTGACTCTTGTTTGACCAACCCAGCAAGACAAGGCATTTAATGACTGCAAATGACAAGAAATGACAGAGGACTGACAAGACTGAGTCTAACAACTGTGATACTCTTTAACTGTCACTATTGTTTTTTCACTTTAAACTTTGACTGCTTTGTTTACTTGTTTACCTTCACAATAAATCGGTCAAAATTTTCCAATTCTCTGCATCTGGTAACTTTATTTTTACCATTCTTCTGAATATCTCATCAGCCTTTGTGTACTTTGAAAAATTATGTTTGTTGATGAATAAATGTTTTACCTCATGCTGTAGGTAAAAAAGGTTCTCAAAACTTTTGTAGAGTACTTTCCCTTTTGGAATTCCTTGCATGGTTGAATTGTTTGCTTGTTCCTTTGCCACTTCTCTAATTTTCTTATCATAGTATTCCTGTTTCATCAACCTTTCATTAATGACTAGAGGATTTGGCAAGCCTTTCTATCTCAGAATATCAAACTTAATCATGAATATAGTTATGCCAAGCTCCATGTTCTAACACTTTTATTCTAGCTATATCATTAAGATTCTCCTTCAAATCACCTTCCTAACTTCAAGAATTGTATCTGTCCTATCACTAATTCCAATCTCTTCTAATTCTTACTTATTCTTGGAAATAAGAAACTTTATGATTTCATTAGCCTCTTATGGCTTCTTACCAAGTTCTTCTTTGATTTTTTGGATGGCATCACTTGCTGCTTTGATTAAATATTTATGCTCATAAATGACCTGAATGGATGGCCAAATATCGTTGAAAGATTCAATGATATTGGCCCATAGATGTTGCTTGGTTTGTGCCATTGGTTCTTTTAGTGTTAAATATTTCTCTAACTTCTTCAATTTCTTTGTCAACCTGTTCTTTTTCTATACATCATTATTATGCATAATCTGGACTAGTTTCTTCTCATCATCCAAATTTTTCAACTCTTCTTTAAGTCTGTTGATTTCATTTGTCTGAATGGACATTTCTTGCATTTCTTTAACAAGTTTTCCTGCTTCATCACTGGGTTGTGCTGCTGTTGTAGATGACTCTGTAGCTAAAGTGGTTGTTGACATAATAAGAAGTGTCGTACTTATTGGAACTGGAGGGGCCAATGACTCTGCTAAGGTGGAAGGAACAATTGTAGTGACTACATGAATAATAGTGACAAGGACTTCTTCTGATCTAGCCTAATTCTTTTGCACCAACTTGTCCATCTCATTTTCCATTTCTTTTAGTTGGGCAGTTAATTGAAGAATGATGTTCATCATCTCATCTCTTTGTCCTTCATTTTATAACACTTGATTTGCCTGTGGATGTTCAGTACGAGGCAGTTTTAGTTGCTTCTTTAATGCAGTAATGTTTGCATTATTTTTCTTTATGATTTCATTTGCAAATTTGACATTTGGTGGATCATATCCTAGTTCAATAACCAAATCTTCCAAAGATTTAATTATGTTATCCTAGCCCGTGAGGATGCCTTTTCTAGCTTTAGCTGATCTATGATGTTCCCTAGAGTATTTTGCAGCTTTTGTACACTCATGGATTTATTTGTCATGGTAGAATACAACATTTGATGAGCTTGTTTGTGAGATTATATCTGGTCTATGGGATGAACATATTTTTCTTGAACTTCATATGATGTATTTTTATAATCTGCTGATGACTTAGGATGCTTGATTGTTGAATGTGGGAAAGTAATTTGCATTTTACTAGTCTTGTAGTCAAATGCAAAAATAAATCTTCTTTGGTCACTAGGTGACTGCTTCCAGTTTTGGGTATATGTATCAACCTTTAAGGCCTCATTTCTTAGCTTGATTTCTTTATACTTCTGCATGATATCCTGCTATTTTTCTACTAGTTTTCTATATGAAGACACTATAACATTATGTTTCTTCTGAATCATTTGAGTGTTAGATGTTGAAGGTTGGTGAGTTTTTTCCGAAACTGTAGGAGGTGCATTATCCTTTACCATTGTATCTGTCTCAATCACTTCAATAGTTTCCACTTCTTCATTTACAGGATTTAATTTTGGCTTATTCCTGTACATCAGTTTAATTTTTTTTTCAGTGGTAGTTTGTGCTGAGTATGATCCTTATTCTCTTTCTCTCTTGGAGTTCCTATCCTGTGGGGCTAGAGTTTGTAAGATGGAACTAGTATCACCTTGCTTCTCTGTCTCTTTTAAAGTGTTCTCCAACCATTGAGACTTATTGGAGTACTTCTCAATGTATGGATTGGATTCATGTACATAAGGAGTTAATTTACATTTGACTCTTAACTTTCTTATTACTTCTAAAGGATCGTAATACCATTGGAAATGCTGGCTAAACTTAAATTCCTACAAATATTTTTCTGCTTGTGGACCTGCATCTCTACTGTTGCAAATAAAAGGACCAACTTGATTCTTTATCTTAAACTGTGTCTTCTTTTTGGCCGCCAAGAAATTTATTGCATTAGAGTTAAGGATCTGCCTAATATACTCAAGTGAAAATAACCTAATATATTAGATCAATATACCCTAATTTCTCTGTGGTTCTGATAAATTTACCAATCTCCCGTCCTACTATGTTCTTAATACTACAGGACCTTTTTAATATCATCACTGACTCTTGGTTGAATGTTGTTGTTCAACATGTTGACAATTTTATGGATAAAGGAGTTGATGAAGTCTGTATATGTGGATTGTGTGGAGTCTTTCCTGATTAATGGAGTCCAAAAGATAGCTGACTATGGACTACCTTCAACATCTAGTTTCTAAAAGTTGATGGAAAATATTTTAGGTTGAAAGTACATAAACATGTGGAATAAAAATAAGGAATACTTGAAGACACCTTCTTCAGGTAATTTAACCAACTGTTCATGAATTGTATCAGCAAGGTACTGGGAAAAATTGAATATGGTAGTGGGAGGCTAACCAGGGGAAAAAATAGATAGGAAACCTAATACTAAAGCATCGACATGCTCATCAGTGAAATAACCCAGAATAAAACACAACATGCTAATAATATTCTTGGCTCTCTTAGAAAATATAGCTCCTAGATAAGGAGAATTAATTTTGGGAGTCTCTACTGATGAGGGAATGAAAGTTTGGAATATCTCGAACCCCTTGGGGAAGTCCAGATTCAGATACAAATGAGTAAGTGTCTTTATAGATAAAGGGGTTTCATCTGGCCTAGGTTGAATCTAGAGCATTTTATTTATTGTTTCAGCTGTGATAGTCAACATAATTTCTTTACGAGGGGTTATTAGGGCTCTTTGGTCAGGGAAATAATTTTTTTGGCAAATTCTAATCACCTCTAGACACTAAAAGGTATGTGGGACAATGTACTTGGGCAAATTGGACTCCCAAATGAAAACCTAATCATCTTGGTCAATTGATTTTTCATGGCTCCAGTAGTGGAGTTCAATAAGTTTAAACTCAGTGACAGTGTCACTAATTTTAATGTCTATATCTGATAAGGGAGTCTGTTACACATATAAAAATGGAGGTTGCAGGGGATTAGTGATACAATGCTTTGAGAAGCCATATTTATTAATTTTAATCAATTGATTACTCTCTGATTCAATAAATAAGCTCTGTCCACTTTAAAGTACTATGAAAAGATTATTTAGAGTCTGCAATAGGGTTTGGAATGATACAGTGTCTTTTCCTTTGGTCTACAATGGTTCAATTGATCAAATATTCAGTGTCTGTGATCAAGAATAGTCTTAGGCCTTGGGAATTCCTTGAAAGGATGTCTAGGGTCTGCAACAAAAGGATAGGGAAGCAACATGGCTTTATTTTTGTTTGCAAAGGCTCCTAAACTGATTCAATTACTTTTTAATTTCTTGTTGTAGGTACATGCCTTAGTATTTTCAGGAATAACTGGAGAAAACAAAGCTATTGATATGCAAAGGAGGTTTCAGAGGTAGTGCTGATTTTCTGAGGCTTCACTAGTCTTTATAGGGCTTCAGATTGGTTCTGCAGTATCTTTGGTAGCAAGATTGTTGAATTCTGGTTGAAAATTGGCTTGAAAATAGGTCGGTAGCTATTCTTTACCTCTAGAATAGGTCGGAAATAGCTCTCTTTATGCAAAAGTGCAACATAAATAATGGTGAAAAGGCTCAAAAGGGCACTCTTATGAGTTTTTTAACCAAAAATGGTTAATCATTAATGTGTGGGGTCAATTCAAATGGGAACGATGATTTTGATAACGGGAGGAAATACCGTTTGGCAGTTTTCGCATCAACAAAAGTGGTTGGGCAGTATTATTTCTGAGGATGTGACACAATGAAATACTTCCACATAGTAGGGGATCATGGTGCGAAAATTATGCATTTCGCAAGGCCTCAGGGTGATTAAAGTTTGAGTGATCAGGGATGTGATAAGGCTTATTGGCCATTGGATCTGATCAATTAAGATCCGATAGATGGGTGAATAGTAGGATTTCATCAGGGATCTGATAGGCCTGGGGCCTAGGTTTTAAGTCAATGCGGGATTTATGTGATATAATAATATATGAAGGGGTAGGGACTTTATAATCGGCAGGGTTTATAACAAGTGGGCCCAAAAATATATATATGGGGATAAAACTATATATTAAATTAATCATAAGGGGCCGGGGAGATATATTTATCAGGGAATTAATATTAATATGGGATACATGTGTTTTATATGTGAGAGTTAATAAAATAAAGTTAACATGGGGTTAGATGAATATGTGAGAGATTATACACTAAATTTTAATGAAAAAACTTATATCGGGGAGGGATGTTACATAGTGGGACCCGACATATAATTTTAATCATTTAGACTTAGGATAAGTGTGTTTTAGGGGGTTTGGAAATGAAAGGGAAATTAGTAAGGGGAAAATTACTTTCCAAAGATAATATGCTTTTTAACTAGGGAAAGAGTATTTTTGTAGGGAAAAAGAGTGAAGTAAGGGGAGAGTGTTAAGATGAAGGGGAAAGAGTATTTTTACAAGGGAAAATGAATTTAGAGGGAAAATAGTAAGTATGAAATGATCAATTTCTACTATCCATGTGTTGTGGAAACTACTTCTGCGTACCCATCATATACCCTAACATTTTTTCTTCATTCATCTGGGTGCATTTGAGCTTGCAAACCCTTATTATTTTTCTTTTAACAACAAAATATTGAATTCTATCCTTATTACTTCCAATGGCTTAGATTAAACTGTTGAGCTCATTTATTATTCTCTACCTAACTACTGATTTGCCAAGATTAAACAATTTGGCTAGATATTTATTCTCTATCTATCAACATGAAATTTAAAGCATGAATAATCAAGATTAAGCAGTTTGAACTTGATGGATTGTGGCATTTTTTGACAAGCTGCACACAATATTATTTTGCAAAGTAAATTAAAAAGTATTGGCATTTGAATTTGCATCACTTTCATGATCTATTTCATCTCTTTTTTGTTGGGTTTCATTTTGTTTGTATACTCTTTTTCTTTCAGTCCTTTGATTTTTATTTTAGGACTTTTACCCTCTTTACATTTTTTTTTGAATATTGGAAAAAAAATTGCAGAAAGAAAAGTATGTAAATATTACAAGACTTATTTTTATTCAATTCAGAATTATGAATCATATTATTATAGGACCGTAACAGTGGCTCCACATGGGGATGGCATTTTTTGGTGAAATGTCAATAAATATAAGATCAATAGCCTTGAACTTTGATTGTGATTTCCTTGGAACTATTTTATGAGCTCTGTTGTATTCATACTTATGATATTTTGTCTTTAGGGCCTTCTCTCTGGGCTTCAACTTTGCAAGAAAAAAATCCAATCCAATCTATGCTTTGCAATGTTATGTACAATTAGCAAATTAAACAAATTGAGTTAAAGTTAATGAGGGGAATAGTAATGCTTCATCATCCTACCATTAACAAGTCCACCTGGCAGATCTAATCCATCTAACTCCTTCAAAAAAATGCATTTTTACCTCTGTAGCCAGAAATGATATAGGGACCTTTCCATAGGAAATCAAATTTACCATGTTTACCTTTATCTTCTCTTCTTGAATCCCATTTAAGAACTTTATCACCTATGTAAAAATCCTCTTCCTTTGTTTTCTTGTCAAATATCTTTTTAATATTATCTTGGAAAACTTGTGACTTGACATAGACTTCTTCCCTGTTTTGTTGAAAGTGTATGGTCTGATTTATCCTTCTCTAGATATCATTGGTTTCTACCTACAGTTCTTGGATCATCTTCATCACTAGCACTCCTAAAGAGGATGGAAAAACAACATCTATCCCATATACTAGTTGATAAGAGGATGTACCAATGGAATTATTTGTGGTGAGTCTATCTGCCCAGAAGGCATTAACTAACCTTTTGTTTTAGGTCTTCTTATTGTCTTCTAATAGTTCTTGATGATATTAAAAAGGATTTTATTTGAATATTCTTCAAGACCATTACCTTGAGGGTAATAGGTAGTGGAATGGCCAAGGCTAATGTGGTATTTTTTACAGAAGTCAATCATTTTCTTAGACTTGAAAGTAGTTGCATTATCAGTAATGAGCTTTTGAGGCCATCCAAATCTAGACAATATATTATTTTCAAGAAATGAGATTATGACATAATCAGTGGCTTGTCTAGAAAGAATGGCTTCTATCCACTTGGTGAAATAGTCTGTGGCCATCAAAATCCATTTGTGTTGGGCTGAGGATGGTGGGTGAATTTCACCAATGTAGTCTAGACCCCATTGCTGAAATGGAATTTCTGTGGAGATGGGTTTAAGGGGTAAAGGTAATAGTCTTTTCTTCCCTTCAAAGATCTGGCATTTGTGACAGGAGGTCACATACTTTCTTATATTTGCAAAGGGAGTGGGCTAGTACAAACCAGCCCTCAAGATTTTATCTACAGCTGATTTCCAGTAAAGATGTCCTCCACAGTCACCTGCATGAAACTCTTCCACAACTTTATCAGCTTCATCTTTAAGTAAACAATTCAATAAAATTCCACCATGATATTTCCAAAACATATCATTATCTATGATACAAAATTTCATTGCATTTAACTTTAAAAATATAGCTTTAGTTCTTGACAATCCAGGAGGAGCTTGTAAGTTTAGTAATACAAATATGATATATGCATACCATGGTGAATCTAAGAAAGCTTCATGGATCTGTGGAGTCGCCATCTCTTCCTGATCATCTAATTGGCAATAAAATTTATACCTAGGGCCTAACAGTTTCATTAAGCCATGAGTTTGGCTAAACCTTGGCCTTTAATGAGTTTGGTGGGCTTAATTTCCATGTCATCTTCCAAAATAGTGGCAATCCATTTGCCTCTCTTACCATGAGGCCCATTCTGAGTCAGAATGTCCTTTACTACTGAATTTGGGACATATGCAATGATGTGTGAGTATAAGATATGCACTCTAAAGTCTTTGATACCCTTCACTAAAGCCAGTGCTTGTTTTTCCATTATGTTATAATTTAGTGTGGCATATATTAGTGATTTTCTGACAAAAACAATGGGCTGTTCATAGCCCTTATCATTCTTTTGTAGTAAGACTGCAACAATAGTATGTTCTGAAGAAAAAGAAAAAATTATAAAATCTTTTTTGAAATCAGGACTTATTAGGATGAGTGTTCTTGTAAGGGCTTGTTTGATTGATTCAAAGGATTTTTTGGCCTCTATTGTCCATTTAAGTGCAAAGTCTTTGTTTAACATGTTATTCAATTCTTTAATTATTTCTGCTAAATTTGAAATGAATCTTCTGAGAAAATTGATCTTACCTAAGAAAGCCTGCAATTCCTTAATATTTCTAGGATGACTTATGTTTAAAATGGCCTCTATTCTAGCTAGGTCTATCCTAATTCCCTCTTTTGGTATTATATGTCCTAATATTTTACCTTCTTCAATTCCAAATATAGTCTTTTTGGGATTCAAAGAAATACCAATTTTTTTGCATTTAATAAACACTTGTCTCAGATGATCTAGATGTTCATTATCAGTTTTTGAAAATAAAGTTATATCATGTATACAAATTACAAGAAAATCATGAATTTATTTGGCAAAAGCTATACCCATAGCTCTCTAGAAAGTAGCTTCTGCATTCATTAATCCAAAAGGTATTTTCAAATACGTGAAAGTACCCCATGGAGTATTAAATGTTTTCGGATGGTCATCAGGCTGAGCTAAGATCTAATTATATCCAGAGAATCCATCAAGCAATAAAATCTTGGATGAACCAACCACCCTCTGTAAAATATGATCCATCTTGTGGAGAGGGTAGTTATCTTTTAAGGACACCTTGTTTAAATTTCGGAAATCAATAAAAGGTCTAATTTCCCTTGTTTTCTTCCTAGTGGGTACTAACTTTGAAACCCAATCAGAATATCTTATAGGTGCAATGATATTTTCTTTATACATCCTCTTTACCTCTTTTCCAATTAAAGGCATAAGAACTAGATTGATTTTTCTAAGCTTCTGTTTGAATGGTTTCTGATCTTCTTTGATAGCTATTTTGTGTTTTATTATGCTAGTGTCATAAGATTTTAGTTCTTCACAACTCCATGCAAAAAAATCCTGAAATGCCTTAAACAAAGCTATGTATTTCATTTTTTCTTCTTGAGGTAATGCTTTGGAAAATTTGATAAGCTTAGGTCTTTGTTCTATTCCTATATTGCATTCTTCTATGTCTAATCTTAATGGTTCCATTTTTTGTTTTCTTGCAACATCATTTGAATCAAAAATATCTTCTAATGGGTCTAATCTCTTAGGTAAAAATTTATTCTTAAGGTTTAAAATGTCAGAATCATCATCTGCTATTTATTCTATTTCTACCTTTTCTAATTTATCTATTTCTACTTGTGTAACTTTAGTGGGTTCAATGAAATCTAAATTATTTACATCTATCTCACTGTCTATTTTATCATCTACTGTACATCTGTATCTATGTTACAGTTCTGGAATTCTCCCTTAGTATACATAAAGTGATATATTTGAGTATCCTATGTAAAAATTTGCGAATATTTTAATTTTTCTGGTATAGTAGGCCCGTGTCTTACCTCTGATGTATATTGGCGATTTGGCTGAAAAGGCAGATTGAAGGTGCTAGAAAAAGTTGCTAAACTGTGTGCCTGCATATTCTATTTTCTAAGAATTACAACAATGACAATTTCAAGCAATTATTTAATCAAATCTAAAACTATTTCTCTGTATTAGATTAATATAGGATTACATACATAATATTCTCCTATAATTTGTTTTACAATTAAATCAGAGTCTCCCATGATAGAAACTCTTTTGCCTCCTAAATTTCTAACAATCTGTAGTCCTAAGATTAAATCTTCATACTCTGCCATGTTGTTTTTAAATTTAAATTTTAATTTAAAGGCATGACCTTCTGAATGATTGTTTTCCATGTTATGAATTCAAACTCCTTCTCTTGCTCCTAGTTTATTTACTGAACCATCAAAGTTTAAGTGCCACATTGATTCATGAAATATGTTGTCATTGTCAACTTCCTTCTTTTTTTGTTTTAAAGTTGTGTTTTTATTTATGCCAGAATCTGAATTACATAAAATGAAAGAATCCATATCAGAATTTACAGAGTAAACGGGATAGTTCTGTGGTTGTTCAATACTACTGACCATGTACTTCATTAGAGTTTCTCTATAAAGCTTTTTGGGTTGACCAAATACTAAAATAGTGGCATAAGACATGTCTAATTGTAGAGATACCAATAGTTTTTCTCCCCATGAGCGAGATAACAACATTCCATACTTAGGAGGGATATCAGCTACTACAATATCCATGGCTATAATTTTTCCTGGGTATTGGACTAAAGTGACACACAAGTCTTTTATCAAGCCTAGACATTTCACTTTGCTAGAATCAAAAGAAAAGAGATCTTTATATGGCCTAGTAACATCTAAATTCAAAGTTTCCATAATGGATTTTGGCATTAAATTGTGGGATGCTCCTGAATCTAGCATAGCATTGTGTAGGATTTTTTCATGTATACTCAAGCTAATGTAGAAAGGAGGAACACCACCTTCTTGATGTTTTCCATTTACTTCTGGGCCAAAAAGTAGTTATGGTTTATCATCATTTAGATTTACAGAGTCTTCTCCTTCATTGATGTTCAGAGTTTCAGTTATCTGTGATTTGTATAAATCATGTTTTACCAACTCCATCAAAGGAATTGGTATTTTCAGTTTGGATGTTAAATGGTGTTTGTGTTTTTCCTAGCTGAATGATTTCTTCTTTACTAACAGTAGTTTGAGTGTGTTTCTCTTCTTTATCTACAGTTGGTTTTTCTGTTTGTGTTTCCACTATTTTACTGTTTTCAATTTTCTTTTGTGGGATAGTTTGAGTAGCAGTGGTAACTTTTGCAGGTTTTGAAGTTTCAACAACTATTTTAGGATCACCTGATTTTTTATCAGCAATAGATGTTTTAGCAGAGGTTGTTGTTTTAGCATCAACAAATTTTTGAGAATCAGTTGATTTTTGAACAACAGTATCTATAATGTCAACAATTTTAGGACTGGGTGCAAGTTTTGGACTCGAAATTTTCTAATCAGGATTTGAATTTTTCTGATTTGAACTAGAGTTTTGCTAGGCTTCCCTAGGGAGAGTTTGAGGTACTTTGGTTGTAGGAGCTTATACTGTTTTCTTGGTCTGAGTTTGGGCATATTTCTTAGTAGGGGCTTCTACATTTTTCTTACTCCTAAGGTTATATTGCTTGTGAATTTCATTAATGGAAAACTCATAACCTTGCTTATAATAAAAAGACTATCCAGATTCTAAATGTAACTATTGTAATTCATATATTTCCTATTCTTGTGTAAGAAAAATAGTATTATCATCATTGATTCCCAATAAGTTAATATGAGTGTCTTCATCTTCTTTGTTTTGGTGAGAAATTTCAGCATAGTTCTCTTGGAAAGGTGGTATTATTTTTTGGTCAGGTGTTGATTCTCTAGATTTACTAGTGTTGGTGTTTTTTCTAAAGTTGGGATTTCTTATTTGAGGACCTTGTTGTTGATTATCCCACTGTGGTTTCCTCTCCATAATTTCTATTCTATCCATCATTTTTTCCATGGCTTTTGCTAAACTATCTATTTTGCTGTCTGATGTAGATGTTACCTCCTTTATTGTTACTCTTCTTTCATTTCTCATTTTTTCTCTCTTAGCTAACAAATTTTCTTCAATAGTAACTGCAATTTTTTTCATTTGTTCTAGTGTTTCTGGGTTCCTTTCCCTTAGTTGGTATGAAAAATCCATATCAAAACCATCAGGAAATTTGACTAAAGCTAGATCTGGTGGGGATTTAATGTTTCCTGGAATGGCATTATAGATATTGTTGAATCTAGTACAATAGTCCTAAATTGACTCATTAGGTCTTGTTTTTATGTGTTCATATTCAGACAAAATTTGTAAAGGATTCTTCTTTTTATCCCATCTACTAATAAACAATCTATGGAAGGCTTCTAAATCAGCAATATGATTGGTAGGTAAAGCTTTAAACCATTTCTTTACTTCTCTAGCTAAATTTTGGGCAAACAGTCTCCTTTGGACATAAGATTCATCAATTTCTTGCAATTCAAAGTAATCAGTGATTTTGTTAACATGTTTTTGTGCAGTGTATTGACTAGTTCCATCAAATTAAGGGATTTTTGTTTGATAATCCTAGGGCATGTTATGTAATTGGAGTGGTAGGACCAATGGGGCATATCTGGTAGCCATGGCTAAGGTTCTAGTTGGGTTGGGAGGTAAATGTGTGGTGCTTGGTGATGAGGTTGAGGTACATGAAGATGAGGTTGGGACACTAGACGATGTACTTGGAAATGTGGTTGAAGTACTTGAAAATGTAGCAACAGTGCTAGAAGATGAACTTGCAGTAGTTGGGAATGGAAACAAAACTCTAGGTTGAAGAGGAAGCTTGGGGATGAAGGATTTTGTGAAATGAGGTGTAGTCGAAATAATAGATGAGGTGGTACTAAAAATATTTGAATTTACAGACTCTAAATTACTGGTATAAGGCTTAGGGTTATAAGAATATAAAGCAGTCAATTCAACATAATGTTGGGAAAAAACTTCATCAATTTCCTTAATCAAATTTGCAGTTAAAGCATCAAGTTTATCATAAAGTTCTAGAGATTTTTTATTTGAATCAAGCGAAATAGTTTTCTTCTTAGTTTCAATAAATGAAATTAAATCAGGATCTATTATACTATCATATATGGCACTTTTTGATTTAGTTCTAAGAAAATATTGCTCAAAAGCTAAAGAAAATTCAATGTCTCGTAAACTTGATAATTGTTTGGGGAGGGAATTTTCTTTGATCAATGGATTTTTATTACCTAAAACTTCTACTTTTTTATTTTTATTTAAAATTATGTCAGGATTATCTACTATTATAGCAGGTTCTGGATCAGGACTAGACCTAGTATAGTAGGTTCTTCTGGAAGCCAGAATTTTATTTTTTAATGAAAAATATACTTAACAACCCTTTAAACAATATTAAGGTGAAAATATGAGTAAAAGTATTTCCTTTAAGATTTATTTTAAACACTGAGGACTGGTTACTTCCCTAGTATGGTCGCCAATATGTTATCGCTCCAATAATTCTCAAGGGTTTTTAGTATTTTTGGATTAAAGAATATTAGAGGTAACCACAAACCTAATTTTAAGCCTTAGGATTTGGCCTTCATAATTCTCAAATAGGGCTCTCTCTATATGATTTAGCTTTGTTGATTTTAGTTGATTTTAGGCTAGTTATGTAAGATTGATTGGGAGTTTTATTTTGGGTTTGGTTTGGTGGTGGAATCACTGGTTCAGATGGATAGATGTAGGTCTGCTTGCCATTGGGCTAATGGATTCAAAGTGTCAAGCAGTTAGAGAAGAATCAAGGTTCTAAAGGGAAGTGTTCATAGGGAAAGATAGTTTAGTAACTTCAGATCCTTAGGCTGCTGGTGAAATGGTTTCAATCGGGATGAGAGAGAAATTAAGGGTTCTCATATCCAGATAATAAGGAAAATGACAGATTTCAATTGAAACTAGGGAAAAATTAAGAATTCCCTAATTTGGATATCAGTAGAAAACATGAAGATGACATAATGGTTCAAGACAGAATGTTTTTAAACATATTCTGAAATAATATTCCCGTTATAAATTTAGATTTAGAAAACATGCAAGTGAAAAATTCAGATAAAAACAAAGAAAAAGTGAGAGTACTTCATTGAAGTGGCCCAACACATGAATCTTGTAATATAATCTCTTTATTGCTCAATCTGATCCCCGCTTGTTCGTTATGTGTTACTCTTCTCGGCCAGCCCCCGTGTTGTATGTTGTAGGAGGCGCGGCGGGTGGGTCAAGGGGGGCGGCGGCGCCAAACGAATTTTTTTTTTTGTCTGGTGCATGTATCATCGACCCACCCATGTTTTTTGCATGAGTTTGCACATGGTTTTGGGGTACGATGGTTTTCGACCCCTGGTATTTTGTAGATCCGGTCAAGGGAACTACGGTTATGTTCTAATCCAGGGTTAATGGATTGGGGTTTATGTATGCTTCGGCATGTATATATATGTGTTGTAACACTAAAAGAATATAATGAAAAATCAAGCTGGTCGTCCCAATTTTGGATCCAGGGGAAAATCTCTGTGTTTATCTGTTTTATGTTTTATGCTCTCGCTATTGTTTATTTTCTATTATAAGATTCGTGTGTAGATAATTTTACATTCGAGGTTAAAACCTGCTAGCGACTTAGTGGTACAAAGAACACGTAGTTTAGATTAAAACGTAACCGTAAATGTTTAGCAATCCACAATCCACCCTTAATACTTTGAAATGTGAAGTATTTATACAAAAACTCTTACTAAAAATCCTAAAACAAACTTAGGAATTATTCAATGAAAAATAAATATCTTCATGCAAGAAGATAAAGACAACGAACTAACTAATGCAAGTTGACCCTGATTTCATTGATTTGTCTCTAACTGTTGCTCAACAAAGGTTGTCTTTTAGGCAGTTGAGTGTCCTTCACATTGACATATTTCACTCTGATTTATCATTTCTGTTTTGAATTTAAGTTATTTCTTTCATCTGATACACTTTAACTGTGATACTCTTTAACTGTCACTGCTATTTTTTCACTTTAAACTTTGCCTCCTATGTTTACTGTTTTACCTTCACAATAAATCAATCAACTTTTCCCAATTCTCTACATTTGGTAACATGGTTTTTACCATCCTTCTGAATATCTCATCAGCCTATGTATACTTTGAAAAAATTGTTTTTTTGATGAATAAATGTTTTACCTCATGTTGTAGGTAAAAAAGGTTCTCAAAACTTTTGTAGAGTACTTTCCCCATTGGAATTCCTTGCATGGCTGAATTGCTTTCTTGTTCCTTTGCCACTTCTCTAATTTTCTTATCATAGTCTTCTTGTTTCATCAACCTGTCATTAATAACCAGAGAATTTGGCAAGCCTTTCTATCTCAGAATATCAAACTTCATCATGAATCTAGTTATGCTAAGCTCCATGATCTGACACTTTTCTTCTAGTTATATCATTATGTTTCTCTTTGAAATTACCTTCCTAACTTGAAGAATTGTATCTGTCCTGTCACTAATTCCAATCTCTTCTAATTCTTGCTTGTTATTGGAATTAAGAAACTTTATGATTTCATTAGCCTCTTTTGGCTTCTTTCCAAGTTCTTCTTTGATTTTTTGGATGGCTTCACCCGTTTCTTTGATTAAATCCCTTTTCTCATAAATGACCTGAATGGATGGCCAAATATCATTGACAGATTTAATGATATTGGCCCATAGTTACTGCTTGGCTTGTGCCATTGGTTCTTTCACTGTCAAATATTTCTCAAAATTATTCAATTTCTATGTCAACCTATTTGTTTTATGTACATCATTGTTGTACATAATCTGGACTAGTTTCTTCTCATCATCCATATTTTTCAACTATTCTTTAAGTCTGTTGATTTAATTTGTCTGAATGGACATTTCTTGCATTGCTTTAACAAGTTTTAGTGCTTCATCACTGGGTTGTTCTGCTGTTGTAGATGAATCTGTAGTTTAAGTGGTTGCTGATGTAACATGAAGTGTTGTAGCTATTGGAACTGAAGGGGCCAATGACCCTATTAAGGTGGAAGGAACATTTGTAGTGACTATAGGAATAATAGTGATAGGGAATTCTTCAGATCTGGCCTTCTTCTCCTGCACTAACTTTTCCATCTCATTTTCCATTTCTTTTAGTTGGGCAGCTAATTGAAGAACGAGATTCATCATCTCATCTTTTTGTCCTTCATTTTCTAACACTTTCTTTTCCTATGGATGTTCAGTAGGAGGAAATTTTAGTTGCTTATTTAATGCAACAATGCTACATTCTTTTTCTTTATGAGTTCATCTGCAACTTTGACATTTTTTGGATCATATCCTACTTCAATAATCATATTATAGAGATATAAATTTTTTATCCTTAGCCTGTGAGGATGTCGTTTCTAGCTTTAGTTGATCTCTGATGTTCCATAGAGTATTTTGCATCTTCTGTACACTCATGGATTTGTTTGTCAACATAGAATACAACATTTCACCAGCTTGTTTGTGAAATTATATATGGTCTATCGGATGAAGATATTTTGCATGAACTTCATATGATGTCTTTTTATAATCTGCTGATGACTTCGAATGCTTGATTTTTGGATGTAGGAAAGTCATTTACATTTTCCTAGTCTTGTAGTCAAATGTAAAAAATCAATCTGCTTTGGTCACTAGGTGACTGCTTCCAGTATTGGGTATATGTATCAGCCTTTAAGGAATCATTTCTTAGCTTTATTTCTTTATAATTATGCATGATATCCTGCTCTTTTTCTATTGGTATTCTAGATGAAGACACTTCAACGCTATGTTTCTTCTGAATCATCTAAGTGTTAGATGTTGAAGGTTTGTGAGTTTCTTCAGAAACTGTAGGAGTTGAATTATCCTTTACACTGTATCTATGTCAATCACTTGAATAGTTTCCACTTGTTCATTTACATGATTTAATTTTCGCTTATTCTTGTACATTAGTTTAAATTTTGTTTCAGTGGTAGTCTGTGTTGAGTATGATCCTTCTTCTCTTTCTCTCTTTGAGTTCCTATCCTGTGGGGCTGGAGTCTATAAGATGGAACTAGTATCACCCCTCTTCTCTGCCTCTTTTAAAGTTTTCCAACCATTGAGAACAATTGGATCACGTCTCAAAGTCTAGCTTGGATTCATGTACATAAGGATTTAATTTTCATTTGACTCTTAACTTGCTTATTACTCCTAAAGGATCATAATACCACTGGAAACTCTGACTGAACTGAAATTCCTACAAATATTTTTCTTCATGCAGACCTGAATCTCTACTGTTGCAAATAAAAAGACCAACCTGATTCTTTATCTTAAATCATGTCTTCTTTTTGGCTGCCAAAAAATTTATTGAATCAGAGTTAACGATCTGCCTGATATACTCAAGTGAAAATAACCTCATTGGGAGGTATTTGGGTAGCTTATATGGAAAAATATTAGATCCATACACCCTAATTTCTATGTGGTTATGATAAAGGTACCAATCTCCTATCCTACTATGTTCTGATAACTATAGGACGTTTTTAATATCATCACATACTCTTGGTTGAATGTTGTTGTTAAACATGTTGACAATTGGATGGATAAAGGAGTCAATGAAGTCTTTGTATGTAGAATGTGTGGAGTCTTTCCTGATTAATGGATTCCAAAAGATAACTGACTTTGGATTACCTTCAAAATCCAGTTTCTGAAATTTGATGGAAAATATTTCACATTGAAAGTACAGAAACATGTGGAATAAAAATGAGGAATACTTGAAGACACATTCTTCAAGTAATTTTACCACTTGTTCATGAATTCTATCAGCAAGGTATTGGGAAAATTTGAATATGGTACCAGGAGGCCGACCAGGGGTGAAAATAGACAGGAAACCTAAGACTGAAGCATCAACATGCTCATCAGTGAAATAACCCAGAATAAAACACAACATGCTAATAATATGCCTGGTTCTCTCAGAAAATATAGTTGTTGTATAAGGAGGATTAATTTTGGGAGTCTCTACTGATGAGGGAATGAAATTTTGGAATATATGGAACCTCTTTGGGAAGTCCATATTTACATACAATTGAGTAAGGGTCTCTATAGATAGAGGGGTTTCATCTGGCCTAGGTTGAATCTGGAGCATTTCATTTATTGTTTTAGTTGTGATAGTGAACATAATTTCTTTACCAGGGGTTATTAGGGCTCTTTGGTCAGGGAAATAACAAGTTTGGCAAAGTCTAATCACCTCTAGACACTGGAAGGTCTGTGGGACAGTGTACTTGGGAAAATTTGACTCCCATATGAAAAACTCATCAGCTTGGTCAATTGATTTGTCATGGCTCCAGTAGTGGAGATCAAGAAGGTTAAAATCAATGACATGGTCACTAATTTTAATTTCTTTGTCTTCTAAGGGAGTGTGTTCCACATTTACAACTGGAGGTTGCAGGGGATTAACTAATACAATTCTTTGAGAAGCCATGTTTATTAATTTTAATCAATTGATTAGTCTCTGATTCAATAAATAAGCTTTGGCCTCTTTAAAATACAATGAAAATATTATTTACAGTTTCCAATAGGGTTTGGAATGATACAGTGGCTTTTCCTCTGGTCTACAATGGTTCAATTGATCAAATATTCAGTCTCTGTGATCAATAATAGTATTAGGCCTTGGGAATTATGTGAAAATATGTTTAGGGTCTGCAACAAAAGGATAGAGAAGCAACAGGGCTTTCTTTTTGTCTGCGAAGGCTCCTAAAATGATTCAATTACTTTTTAATTTCTTTCTATAAGTACAGGCCTCATTATTTTTAGGAATGTCTGGAGAAAACAAAGCTTTTGATATGAATAGGAGATTTTGAAGGCATCATTGATTTCTAAGGCTTCACTGGTATTTATATGGTTTTGGATTGGTTATGAAGTATCTTTGGCAGCAAGATTGTTGAATTGTGGTTGAAAACTGGCCTGAAAATAGGTCGCTAGTTATTCTTTAGCTCTGGAATAGGTCAGCAATAGCTCTCTTTGCACAAAATTATAACAAAAATAATGGTGAAAAGGCTCAAAAGGGTGGTCTTATGAGTTTTTAAACCAACAGTGGTTAATCATTAATGCAGGGGGTCAATTCAAATGGGATCGGTGATTTTGATAATGGGCGGAAATGCCGTTTAGCAGATTTCGCATCAACAAAAGTGATCGGGAGGTATTATTTATGAGGATGCGATGCAGTGAAATATTGCCACGTAGTAGGGGAGCGGGGTGTGAAAAATACTCATTTCGCAAGGCCTCGGGGTGGTTAAAGTTTGAGTGATTAGGGATGCGTTAAGGCTTGTTGGCCATTGGATAGGATCAATTAAGATCTGATGGATGGGTGAATAGCAGGATTTCATCGGGGATCTGATAGGCGTGGAGCCTAGATTTTAAGTAAATGTGGGATTTATGTGATATAATAATATATGAAGGGGTAGGGACTTCATAATAGGCGAGGTTTATAACAAATGGACCCAGAAATATATATAAGGGGATAAAACTATATATTAAATTAATCATAAGGGGTCGGGGAAATATATTTAAGCATGGAATTAATATTAATACAGGATACATGTGTTTTATATGAGAGAGTTAATAAAATAAAGTTAACATGGGGTTAAATGAATATGTGTGATATTATACACTAAATTTTAATGAAAAAACTTATATCGGGGAGGGATGTTTCATAGTGGGACCCGATATATAATTCTAATCATTTAGACTTAGGATAAGTGTATTTTAGAGTGTTTGGAAATGAAAGGGAAATTAGTAAGGGGAAAGTTACTTTCCAAAGATAATATACTTTTTAACTAGGGAAAGAGTATTTTTGTAGGGAAAAAGAGTGAAATAAGGGGAGAGGGTTAAAATGAATGGGCAAGAGTATTTTTACAAGGGAAAATGAATTTAGAGGGAAATTAGTAAGTATGAAATGATCAATTTCTACTATCCATGCCTTGTGGAAACTACTTCTGCCTACACATCATCTACCCTAACATTTTTTCTTCATTCATTTGGGTGAATTTGAGCTTGCAAACCCTTGTTTTTTTTTCTTTTAACAAAAAACTATCGAATTCTATCCTTATTACTTCCAATGGCTTAGATTAAACTGTTGAGCTCATTTATTATTCTCTACCTAACTACTGATCTTCCAAGATTAAATAGTTTGGCTAGATATTTATTCTCTATCTATAAACATGAAATTTAAAGCATGAATAATCAAGATTAAGTAGTTTGACCTTAATGTATTGTGTCATTTTTTGACAACCTGCACACAATATTGTTTTACAAAGTAAATTAAAAAGTACTGGAATTTGAATTTTCATCACTTTCATGATCTATTTTATCTATTTTTTGTTGGGGTTCATTTTTTTTTAATCTTTTTCTTTTAGTCCTTTGATTTTTCTTTTAGGACTTTTACCCTTTTTACATTTTTTTTTTAATATGGGAAAACAATCTGCAGAAAACAAAGTATCTACATATTACAAGACTAATCATAGTCAATTCAAAATTATGAATCATATTATTATAGGACCCTAACATCTACTACCCCACAAATATAATGGGAGTAAAAAACCTCTTAGTATTTATACTTGCTTCAGAGAGTATATCAGCAAGTATACAAACATTAAAAATATAAGTCAATAAAAATACAAAACCAATAAATCTAATACAAAGATCGTTCTTTGCAGAAACCGTGGTACAAAAATAGATTAAAAATCACAATATCCTTGTGGCTTTCCTCATGGAAAAGTGCTGTAAAAGCTTCCTTCTCTGGAACTACCATTCCTATAGGCCCACAATTCATCGCAGTCCTCTAAGTATGCACTCGACCACCATCTGTAATTCCAACACACATACCAACCCTAATGGATACTTGCCTCAACTTATCACCATATGGAATGCAAGGACCGTGTCCATACAATGGGGTAGCTGGTACATTATATACTCCAGACGCAGGATTTGGTACAACATGAGTCCACCGCTGAACATCTCCATCACTAGTTAAAGAAATGAAGTCCTTTGGTGGGAGTGAAAATATTAAAATATTATAAGAATCATTGCACTCAACTTAAATGAGTATCCATCCTTTCTCTAGAAACAGACTCCACAAATCCACATTTGCGTTTCTAAAATGTTTTTTTTTTTTTTTTCGCTCATGTACGTGGACATGAATACATAGTAGAATGAGAAATATTGGATTCATTAATTCATTAGATGATGAAATGTCTCATTGATTCATTACATAGTACGATAAGAGGATTACATTGCATATCTCTCAAATATGAAACTAAAATCAACCACATCTAATACTATATTAAATGCCTCATAACTCCGTCTTCTATTTGGCATCTTTGGCAGGTCCATTTCACAAGTTTTGAAGGTGATGACTAGTTAAATTTGTATGAGAGCTATTAATGCTATTTGTTATCCTCTCCTACATGTTGGCTTCTCTTTTGGTGGCTTAATCACTTTGATTCATGACTCTACCATGAAAAAAGGCTTCTCTTTTTAAAAAAAATTGTTTTGAATAAAGACTTAAAGGGTTGTAAGGCACTGCGTCTTATGGGGTTTTCATGTATCTGGCTTTCCAAAAAATCTGAGATATTTCAAGGTAATTTTTAGCCATCGTTTCAGTGTGTCTCCTAGTCATGACTGAGATTTCAAAGTACAAAAGCCCCTAACACTAGTAAAGAAAGGACATTGATCCATCCTTTTATTATTAAGAGTGGGAAAGGTGTTATTTTAATTTTCAACAGTGCCAATCAAGGTCAACAAGAATAATATGTTGTAGGAGGTATCCTATACTTTAGTGATTATATTATACTCATATATTCAAAATTTGAAGCATTTATTGGTACAGGCTCTAACAAATATGATGAAATAAAGGCACTAGAATTTTTGTTAATAGTAGTAGTAGCAGAGAGGTGATTGAATTCCAGGTCTTTGGGTATTCCTTGGTTATCAATTTGTTCAACGGTAGCTTTAGGATGGAAGAACTGTTTTCACAACCCATTTTGGAGTAGCTGAAGACAATTCTTGAAGATATCATTCCATCATATTTATATATAATTTAAGGTAGAGGCTAATGGATACTCTAAAGAGGACTTGTTGATGATGCAAAACTATGGTTTAGTATGGGAAAGTAGGTATGGTGTAAGCCTTTAGGATAGTTCATTGCAAAAACCACCAGTATAACTACCAAATTTACACCATATGCAAATACTAAACACTATTGATGGAAAAATAATTTCCTCTTTTATTATTCAAAGCATCCATTGTATCTATATATTGTTCATAACATCAAAATTTTAATAATGGGAGTGAAAAAAAATCTCGCACAAAGAAATAATTAGATCATACTAGCAAGAAAAGAACCTTCAAATTATTTATGACACCATTGTGCAAAGATGCAGATAATGGGCATTTAACACATGCCTCAATATTTCCAGAATATAAAATTTTGAATGATTGGTTTCTTGTAAATGTACTCCACAACATGCTATAATTTGATATGTTTATGAACATATTTTCTCAAGCTCCACACAGGATAAGGTTTTAGAACTAAGGAAAAATGTTTATGATGTTACTTGTTTATAGATTTGAGAAAGCCTTAAGGGTTGCAATCAATATCTAGAAATTATGTTTCTTGGTGGAATGTGAAACATGCTTAGATTTGTATAGTGCTTCAATGCTTGTTTAGGAACTAGGTAAGTGTGAATGAATGATTTTTTTTTTCATTTTTCTACATCGGATTCCCATTGTCTCTAAGTTATCAAAGTCAAGTCAAAACTTGAATAGACTAAGGGACAACATATTCCATTTCCAAAATTTGACCTTACAGGTAAGTGCACGACACTTGTTTGATACTTCTAGAATTTTGAGGGGATGCCAATAGAAATGTCAATGTTGTTGGATACACCGACATTGGTTAGTTTTATAAAATTTCTCTTTTTGAAATATGTTATTTTCATGAAAAAATATTTCCAACTAAGAGGATAAAGACTTGGCATGCCTAGGACATAATGGTGTTATCTCTTTCCTGTATTTGTGATTTATTAGTATTCCACCACTAATAACTTCATTACGTAGTTGTTCATTTATTAGTATATTACAATAGTGACTTGTTAAAGAAATATGATTCCATTTTGTTTGAATGTCATAATATGGAAGGAAATTTAGCTTTGAATTAGAAAAATGGAATATACTCTAAAAAATATGTTTTCTGATCAAATATAGGCCCGTTGCTTGATAATTAAAAAAAACAATCATGACAATAAGAAATTATTTTGGACACGATGAATTACAAAACTCTCCAGCTTAAAAACAGGTTAGCATATTCAATTTTTTTTGCATTAGAGAAAAATTCATGAGTAATATTAAGTTTTCTTTGAATATTTATAGAATTATTTCATAGATTCTAAATGGAAATTGCATGTGGTAATCTTGCACAATTAATTGTAGGGAAAACAAGTGGCATACATAATTTTTTGGCTTATGGGAACTGGTTTCCCTTTTCCCTTGGAATAGTATGTTGATAATTGAAGTTACTATATTCAAGCTATATTCCCGGTTAGTATTGCAATTTACAAAGTCTTGTCTTATTATTTTTTAGTTTCTTGCTGTAATATTGTGTCAACAATACTTTTCTCTGCCCATTAGATTTCTATTGACCAGTTTTATTGTTGAAGTGTCGTTGCTTCTTGGAGATAACTAGAGGAAGTGATATAACTACAAAAGTGGAGCATGAGACATTCTTAATAGAAATTTCTAGAAATTTATTTGTGACATTTTGTTTGCTTTGTTTATACTATTGATATTCAACAAGATAATGATCTTAGTGAAAAGAGTCACCTTCACTAAGTGGGCCCGCAGGCTATTTTTGGTGCAAGTCTATTTTTAGACATGGTGATCATATTTCAGAAGTTGCAGGATGCTATTTGTGGATGGTTGATCAAGTTGGAAAAATAGATGAAATTCTATTTTTAGAATATTGGGCGAAGTCTATTTATAGATCGCTGATCTAAAAATAGATGCATATCGATTATTATTAGCTCTTAATAATAATCAGACACTAAACAACAACTTATTCTCTTGGAGCACTTCAGTTCAGTGCACATATGTGGTACATCAGTGGAATGAGGGAATTACACAATTCCCAAGGGTTTACTGGAGCTAATGCATGGAGGACTCAATTAGAACTCAAGTGGCTAGTTATGACACAGTCAGAAGAAGTAGTTATGGAGTTGTATTCAGTTTAACTCAGTTAGACTCAGTTGAGCTATTTGTATCTAGTCTAACTGAATGATACACTAGTGAGAGTGGAGTGAATTAATTAGTTAATTAATTCAAAAATAATAACTTGTTAATCAACTGAACAATACAATAGTTAACTACAGTGCATGGCAGTTTTAGTGGAGACCCAGTGGAGAGATAGGTGAAAGGGCAAGATAGACTATCTGTTGTGACTATAGTGATGCATTGATTACATCACACACACATTGGAGTTTCCAATGAGGATTGTGCAGTCAAGGCAAGGGTAATTTGAATTCATTCGGAGATATTATTCAGCAGGGATTGCGTAGTGGAGGCAGGCTAGCATGAGGCAAATGTCGGTGCATGGATTTGCAAGATTGGTCCTGATTAGTGTATGACGATTGTAATGTACTGAGGGATTGTGATAAGATTTGTATGAGATTTTCATATGATATCCATGTTACATAATATATAGTTGGGGTTTTCAGCTTCAAGCTTTCCCGATTAAAAAAAACTGTGTTATGTGCGATCAATTATTTTTGTTTATGCTTCACATGTGTGTGCAATTAATTTTTCCGCAAAATATTAACAAGTGAAATAAATTCAGTATCTTGCATAAATTTAAATAGTGTGAGATCAGGTGGATCTAGGACATATGCATGCTTAGTTCATATAATTTCTACATGGTATCAGAGCATTTTTTATTGAATATTGCAATTGTGAAGTGAGTTTGTGTTGGTGGACAATTCGAATTTGCTATAGAAGATTCTTGGTGCAGAAATCGAGTATACATTGAAATGTATTTCAACGGGTTGGGATTGGAGTATGACCTTGATGGGAGCTCGAATTACATAGCCTGGAAGGACAAGATGGATGTGGTGCCGGAGGATAACGGGCTGAAGGAGTTCATCGATAGCGATGTTCCTAAGTTGAGATCTAGTGATGCTGCATTACTTGATGCATGGAAAAAGAAGAAAGCAAAGACGAGAAGGATTTTTTTTGGAAGGTGTGAAGGACCATATTGTGTCCAGCCTTCATGAGAAAGCCACTCCATTCTTAATGTGGAAGGATTTGACAGACTTGTTCCAAAGCAGAAGTGACTAGAGGAATTTGGTGCCTGAAGAGAAGCTCAGAAAAATAAAAATGGAGAAAGGCGACAATATTTCAAAATACCTCACGAAGTTTGTCCACTGCAAGGATGAACTGGGAAGTGTGGGGGTTACTATTGATGAAGAATATTTGGTGATCTTGGCTCTCCTTGGGCTTCCGAAGAGTTGGCATAGCTACGAAGACCCTGTCAATGGACGGGAGAAACTGGAGGGATGGGAGCGACTTTGGTCGGATCTTGTGTAGGAGGAGATAAGGCGGGGTACCAGGGATGGATCTTCATTGAAGAATGAAGATGAAGAGAATTTCACTTTGGCTGCCAAAGCAAGCAAAGGGAAGGGAAAGAAAAATCCTTCAAAAGCTGGTGCTAAAGGCAAGAAGCAGGATTTGTCCAAAGTGAAGTGTTTTCACAGTCACGAGCATGGACATTTCGCCACTAATTGTCCACAGAAGAAGAAGAACAATCAGGCTGATAGATCTGCAGCTGGAGAGGCCTTAGCCTTGAAATTTGAGCTTGATTTCTCCTTGATTGCTTGCTTGGTTTCAAGCTGCATGGGATCGGTGTGCTATCTTAATAGTGGTGCATATTTCCATATGACGGGAGACAAAGAGTTGTTTAGTGACTTGGATGAGAAGGACCTCCAGATGCATATAGAGATGGGCGACGATGGTCGGTACAGTGCGATTGGCATTGCGACCATTACCTTTGAGAGGGAGTCTGGTAATCCATTCTTGTTGAAGAATTTCGTGCATGTTCCAGGTCTGAAGAAGAACTTGGTCTCAGTCGCAATGCTGGAAGAAAGAGGTAATGATGTTGTTTTCAGTGAGGGAAAAGCCTTCCTTCGACATAAAACAACAGGTCAAACCAAGAAGATAGGGGTTTGAATTAAGAATATCTACAAGATGGAGGTAGATGGTTGCACTGCAATGGTGGGAAAAGCAGAAGAAGTGGTGAGCCCGGATGAGGGAGAATTATGGCACAGGAGATTGGGTCATCTTCACCATGGTGCTCTGAAGATTTTGCAAAAAATTTCTACTGGACTTCCCAAGGGTACTCTTGTGCAGTCGGATTAGTGCAAGGGATGTACTATGGGTAAGTTTTTCAAGACCACCTTCCATGAGAAGGAGAACCATGCTTCGGTGATCCTGGAGAGAATTCACACAGACGTGTGTGGACCATTCTTGATTGCTTCAACAGAAAGACACAAGTATTATGTGATATTTGTTGATGACTATTCTCGTAGAAGCTGGATCTTCTTCATACAGAAGAAGAGTGAAACATTCTCAAAGTTCTGTGAATTCAAGGCATTGGTGGAGAAGGAGTCGGGGAAGAAAGTGAAAGCTCTACGGAGCGATAATGGTGGTGAATACATCTCGGGGGAATTCAACGACTTCTATAGCAAAGAAGGAATTTGAAGAGAACTCATAGTGCCTCATAACCCATAGTAGAATGGGGTCACAGAGAGAAAGAGCAGAATGATCGTGGGTGTTGCACAAGCTATGCTTGAGAGGGAGCTAGAATTGCATGCAGTGAAGGAAATTCTTGTTCCCAAAAAAGAGCCTCTGGATGTGGATCAACGACGAGAGGAGATTCATGGAGTGGAGGAGTCCACTCATGTAGAACCAAACATCAGACAAGGAAGAAAGCATACCACAGAAGCTGAGATACTAAAGCTTGATGTGTCACAGAATGTAGGAGTCCCTACATCCTAGTGCAGATAGAGACAGTCACCTGACTGATTTACTAGATACATGGCTCTTATGAGCAAGTGTATTGTGACAGAGCCATCTTCTTTCAAAGAAGCAGTGCAGGAGCCCACATGGGTAGATTCCATGGTGGAGGAGTATGACTCCATTGTCAGAAACAGTGCTTGGGAGATTGTTCCAAGGCCGATGGGAAAATTAGTTGTAGGATCAAGATGGATCTACAAGGTAAAGCAAGCTGCTGATGGGACTGTCGAGAAGTATAAGGAAATATTTTTTTCCTGGGGCTTCTCACAGTTCGAGGGGATTGACTATGAATAAACCTTTGCACCTGTCACATGGTATTCTTCCATACGGACCATCCTTGCTCTCTCAGTGCAAATGGGTTGGCACATTCATCAGATGGATGTGAAGACTACGTTACTTAATGGGATAATTGAGGAAGAGGTGTACATTGATCAACTTGAAGGATTTGAGATCTTCAGCAGTGAGTCACATGTGTGCAGGCTCAAAAGAGTGTTGTATGGGCTGAAACAAGCACCCCATGCTTGGTACACTCGGATCGACAGCTATTTCACTAGACTTGGCTTCACCAAGAGTCAGGCGGATGCAAACCTGTACCAAATTGTGGTGGAGGGTAAGCTTTTAATCATTGTACTTTATGTTGATGATTTAATACTAACAGGTGATGAGAAATTGATACACTCATGCAAAGAAGATCTTGCAAAGGAGTTTGAGATGAAGGATTTGGGCCTCCTTCATTATTTCCTTGGATTGGAAATATGGCAGCAGGAAGGTGAACTGTTTGTGTCTCAAGGCAAGTATGCCTGGGAGATACTGGAGAAGTTTCACATGCAAGGCTGCAAGCTTATCGATACTCCTCTTCCAAGAAATTGGAAGAAAGAGGATGCTACATCGACAGAGGTAGTGGATGCCACTGTTTATCGACAGTTGGTGGGTTCACTCATGAATTTAGTCAGTACAAGATCGGACATATGCTATGCGGTGAACCAGCTTTCACAAGCGATGGTTAAGCCTACCAAACTCTTTTGGAAGGCAAACAAGCATGTCCTGAGATATCTCAGGGGCACATCTGAGTATGGTTTATGGTACAGAAAGATGGATGAGGTGAAGTTGCATGGCTTCACAGATTCAGATTGGGCAGGAAACCCAACAGACAGAAAGAGCACATCAGGAGGGATTTTTAGTATTGGATCTATGATAGTTTCTTTGTACAGAAGGAAATAAATATCCGTCACACTCAATTCAAGGGAAGCGGAATACATGGCAGAAAGTCAAGCTGCATGTGAGGCTATCTGGATGAGGAAGATCCTGGTTGGTTTTTTCGGTTCACATTTAGATCCCACAGTGAGACATTGTGATAATAAAAGTTTTATTAAACTCTTGGTTAATCCTATGTTTCATGATAGATCTAAACATATTGATATATGGTATCATCATATCAGAGATTGTGTGTAGTGGAAGATCATGTTGCTTCAATACATTCCTATGGAGGATCAGGATGCAGATATTCTGATGAAGCTGCTCACCAGGAGCAAATTTGAATACCATAGAGGAAGGATCGGGGTGAAGGAAAATCTCCATCTTTTTGAGAGGGAGAGTTGAGATTCAACAAGATGATGAGTTTAGTGAAAAGATTCGCCTTCACTAAGTGGGCCCGCAGGCTATTTTTGGCGCAAGTCTATCTTTAGACTATGTCTATTTTTAGACATAGTGATCATATTTCAAAAGTTGCAGGATGCTATTTGTGGATGGTTGATCAAGTAGGAAAAATAGATAAAATTCTATTTTTAGAATATTGGGCGAAGTCTATTTATAGATCGCTAATCTAAAAATATATGCATGTCGATTATTCTTAGCTCTTAATAATAATCAGACACTAAACAACAACTTATTCTCTTGGAGCACTTCAATTCAGTGCACAGATGTGGCACATCAGTGGACTGAGGGAATTATGCAATTCCCAAGGGTTCACTGGAGCTAATGCATGGAGGACTCAGTTAGAACTCAAGTGGCATAGTTATGACATAGTTGGAAGAAGTAGTTATGGAGTTGTATTCAGTTTAACTCAGTTAGACTCAGTTGAGCTAGTTGTATCTAGTCTAACTGATTGATACACTAGTGAGAGTGGAGCGAATTAATTAGTTAATTAATTCACAAATAATAACTCATTAATCAATTGAAAAATATAGTAGTTAACTACAATGCATGGAATTTTCAGTGGAGACCCAGTGGAGAGATAGGTGAAAGGGCAGGATAGACTATATGTTGTGACTATAGTGATGCATTGATTGCATCACACACACACATTGGAGTTGCCAATGAGTATTGCGCAATCAAGGCAAGGGTAATTTGAATTCATTCAAAGCTATTCTTCAGCAGGGATTGCGCAGTGGAGGCAGGCTAGCAAGAGGCAAAGATTGGTGCACGGATTTTCAAGATTGGTCCTGATTAGTGTATGATGATTGTACTATATTGAGGGCTTGTCATAAGCTTTGTATGAGATTGTAATATGATCTCCATGTTACATAATATATAGTTGGGTTTTTCAACTTCAGGCTTTTCTGGTTAAAAAAAGTTGTGTTATGTGCGATTGATTATTTTTGTTTATGCTTCACATGTGTGTGCAATTAATTTTTCTGCAAAATATTAACAAGTGGAATAGATTGAGTATCTTGCATAAAGTTAAATAGTGTGAGATCAGGTGGATCTAGGACATATGCATGCTTAGTGCATATAGTTTCTACATATACAGGTCATTAGGCGACAGAGCTGCCACTATTTCCTAACTGAAGAAAACTTGTTCAAGTTTCTTGATTTTATGGGGAAAAATGAAATAAAAAATATGGTTGATGTTGAGGTATATATTGTATAAATATTTTATAGTCTAATTTAGTTTATATTTTAGTGTTCATTGACTTTCATGTCTTATATATTTCATTTTATCCTCTCTATTTTTTTTGTCAGAAAAGGAACTCAGTATTGATGGTAAGAAGCAAGGAATGAAGAAAAAGGAGAACAAATAACACTAGAGCGACAAAGTGAAAATTAAAGAGAGAGAAGAGAATTTTTCTACTGGTACACGTAGAGCCAATACCTTACATAAGACACACATAGAGACTGATGATCAAGTCTTCAAATTTGGTGAAGTCAGTTGCAATTCCTTGGAAAAACAATCAGAGTTGGTGAATTTACTTGAAATTCCTTGGTAAGACAACAATAATGTTTGACGTAATGAAACATTATTTCATGTGTAAATTGTACTCCAACTAATATTAAGTTGGAAACTCATTGTAAACTTGACATTTTATATAATATAATTTATGTGGTTGGAATTATTTATAGTTGCACTGGATATTATATATTATTGTAATTAACATGTAGCTTTATGTTTTGATATTAAATTTAGTTGCAAAATCATACTAATTAATTTATGTTGATTAATAATGAAGACATAAAATCCATCTAAAACTACTAAATTAGTATCTTATGTTTATTAATGATGAACACAAATAAAATGAATATACTACTAATTGGTTTCTTATAACGATTGATAATGAAAGAATGAAATGAATATAAACTACTAAAGTAGTCATTTATATAATGAATATGAAACTACCAAAAAAATAAATGACTATTGCAAATTATAAATTTGTGATTACAAATGACGAGTAAATTGTGCATATATACGACTATTAGTAGCTAATTTACAGTAGCTTATAACACGACCAAAATTTACTCATATTTCTTTGGTCATTAATTGGTTTCAAACAATGACTAAAATTTTCATATATATGACTATTAGTAGCTAATTTACAATATCTTATAACACGACCAACATTTTGGTCATATTTCTTTGGTTATTAATTAGTTTCTTCTGGTTATCATTTATTAATATATTTTGTTGTATAATTGGTTATTAATTGTGGCAATAAATGACCAAATAAATGACTAAATCAATGACTAAATTAATAACCAAAATACTACTAGAAAATAAAATCAATGACCAAATCAATAATGAAATTAATGACTAAATCGATGACCAAATCAATGACTAAATCAATGACCAAATCAATGACTAAATTAATGACAAAATATACTACTAAACAAAAAAATTGAGACAACCAATTAATGACTAAGCTAAAAACGACTAAATGTTGGTCGCGTTATAAGATACTGTAAATTAACTACTATTGGTCACCGGCCAAAAAATAGTCATTTATGTGTAAATTTTAGTAATTTTTTAGTAACTAGTTAGCCATTTTTTACTAGTGGAACAATTTTGCTTGAAACATTTCAAAACACACAATAAATACAACTCTTTCCACTAGAAGTCCACACTTGCTCTACAATGCGGTGACAGAGGTCGCTAAAGATCTGTGGCCAGAAACTTGCTATTTTTTTTCTCCAACGACACTCTACATTTGAAATCTGCATAAAACTACTAGAGAGCCAGCAATACCTCAGATGAAAGATTTTTTTCTTCCTACAGCAACATGGACATCTCCAGCACTAGCAGAAGTTTCTTTTATTGTCCAACTTCGCGCACTTTGAATTTCAGACTAAGATTATCACACTAGACAACAAAACCTTGAGGCACACATTCCATGGCATTCATAGTCCACCTTGGTTCCTTTCCAAAATCCTCGGTCAATATTTTTAATATTGAAAGAATACGAGAACTCAAGCCAAAAAATTCAACCATATGAATCTTATCTACAGTAGCTCATGTTTCAATCAAAGCCTACACATAGGGTTCTTTCACACGCTCATGCATCGGTTGTGAAATTTGTTCAAACTCGTCTCGTTTCATAAATCCCCTTAACATTTTTTTATTCATTAAACACTCAATATTGAGAGGTTCCTCGGGGTTAGCACTCACCACTTTCCTGAACTTGTTGTAGGCAGCACAAAATCTCTGGGATGAATTTCACCTCCAAAAATTGGAGTCATGGAATTGTCCCTCTAAATAGAATTTTCAAATTCATCGAATTTACCCTTTCCATCATATTCTAATCATGTCAAAATTCGATCAGGCTCTGCAGGCACAAGACTCGTCTAAAAAAAATTACTTAATGTTTGCAAGAAGATCCGAGAGGGTCCATAATCCTAAAGAGCCTTTCCGGAAAATGAAAACTTATTTCAATCGCCTTATAAAAATTTAGAAGTTGGATAATAGCACCCTTTGTAGTCTCAACAAAACAGGTGTCTTGAATAGAACCGAGATTGATCCGGGTAAATTTTAGTACCCTTCAAACCAAAAACTTTTACTTCAATTGATGTGCTAGAATTTCATTTAATCAAAGTGTTAATTAACATAAATGAACATTTGTATGCTGTAGAGGAGAGAAACATAACAAGCATTAGCAACATAAGAGATTGATAACATAGTTTGTCTAGAAGGGACTATGTCTCTGGGCCTCGGTTTCAAGATGGTGTAGGATTATTCATTACATGTTGGAAAGAGTGATGATGTACATGGATTGTTGGAAATACTGAGAGGGGGGGTGAATCAGTATTCCTTTCAATTAGAGCATTAGTTAATCTTCAATTATTATCAGTGTTTGTACAATGATAGGAGCAAACAAGAGGAACACAAATGCACACAGTTTTTAAGATGGAAACCCACTCCGGGACAAAAACCACCTAATTCTTTTCTAATAATTCTTTAATATTCAACTCATATTGAAAATAAAGCTCCAACTTCCTAGAATCTAGAAAAGAATTCTTCTCCATCTCCCACTAGATGGACGCTCCAATGCCCGAGAATCTTCAGTAGTCAACTTAAAAGATGCCTCAACACCTAATGAGCTACAACTCACCCTAGCACCACCCTACCACCCTATAGAAGAATAAAAGAAGAATGGACTCTTGTACCAGGGAAAATGGTCCACTTTACAATGATATAGAATGATGTAGAAGAAGAAGATATACTAGACCATAACCCCAACTTTGACACAACCACCTAATGATGATCCTAGACCTCCCAACATTGTCTCTTCAACCCTTGGCAGATAAACACTAGTACAATTTGTACAATAATGTATTTACAATGAATAAGTACAATGATACCTTTACAATGATTGTATGCAGTGCTGCCCACTTGAAGACTTCATATGATGAACTTTTTGTTGTTGTTATGCACCTTGTTTTCTGCTCTTGTCATTCTACCCTCTGCTGCAACTTGCTTTTCTTTTCTGCCGTAGAAATTCTGGTCCTTTGCAACCCTTGACAACACATGATCTAGTTTTTTCTTGCCTTCCAGGAGCTCGATATTGAATCTAGTGTATCTCTATTATTTTAGATCCTCAATATTTGATTTTTGGTCCTGTAGTAGCGCTCTGAGTCTTCTTTCCAATGCCATAGGTTTGGCCCAATTTGGATTCTTCAAGAGATATTTATACCCAATCTCTCACAATGCCCTAATTATAGACTATTTCAGCAGGGCGCATTTGTACGACGTGCCACGTGTCACTGTTTCTTCATTTGGATCCAAAATTGATAGGGAGAAAATTAAATATTGTGCACTATCTGCCACATCTTATGGAATTCCAATCCGATACTTAGAGAGAGAGTTATGACGAATTTTTGAAGGTCACTTCTTTGAGATGAAGTTTAGGAGCCTGCAAAAACCATGACTTCCACAGATCATATATCCAAAAATGTTGTGCACCTTGATCTAAAATTTTTACAGAAGCTTCCTCAAGATTTTGGTGTCACCTCATAAAAATTTCAGCTTCTGAACCTTCGTAGAAAAAAAAATAGAGAAAAAGTTCCACAATGACCTATTTCATATGGTCGAATCCCTTCCATAAGGAGGAAATGAGGATCACAATTTATATAAATGCTTAAGTTGAGAGGGGCTTCAATAAGTGAATGTGGGGGGGATTTTAGGAGACTAAAAAATATTAATTATGAATTTTCAATGACCCATGCCCCAACCCCATGGGGTTTTAGCCCACTAACTAGGGGTACAAACTTCAAACATGAATATCTCTCAAACCGTGAAGAATTACATGGCATGCCATATATCAACGGAAACATCTCGACAATTAGAAACCATAAAAATAATTATTGACCCAGAATATGTTAATTTGATAGGTCAAAATTCCCATTCAATATAGGGTTAGCCCCTGGTGCTGCTTGGGTTGACATCAATGAAAATCATTGATCAACAATCTCTACCTTTGGCACTGATGGCAACACAAGTACTCCCCCTTCGATCATGACACCTCTTCCTACAACATTCTCTTCCCCTTTGACATCAATGTCAAAGGGTAACTCCCCCTGAAACACAACCATCCTGCAAACTTGTACACACTTCCAGTCCCCCTGACACACAACCGTCCTGCAGACCTATAATCTACTTCCACTCCCCCTTTATATTCTGAAAAATGAAAATCTAATGAGAACTTGGGAGAATCCCAAGCTTCTGGCGAAGATATTCCAATGCTGGTGAATATTTAATATGTGATTCTTTTGGTGCTACTTGGAATCTTGCTACTTGTCAACTTCTACTTGCATATTCGGTGGGGCTATTATTACATATAGAAGACTACTAATCATAGATACGTACAACCTTTGATCACATCCTTATATGAGTCGTCTATGCTCAATTTACAACCTATTACCATTGGAGTAAGGATGGGTTTGCAATCTTCCATTTTAAATTTCTTGAGCATTTCCTTGATGTACCTGGCTTGACATATAAATATTCCTTTCTCTTGCTGAGATATTTGAAGCCCTAAGAAGTATGTCATCTCACCAAGTAAATACATCTCGAAATCACTTTGCACCTTTGTAGAAAAATTCTTACTTAGTTGATCATCATTGCTACCAATTATTGTATCATCCTCTTCATTTATTAGACATGCTTTGGTTGCTTCATCTAGAATGTATATGTTGTTTGGAGCTTGACTTGTTGTAGCCACAATTTCACCATAAACTCCTTTCCTGATTTCACATTTCATGGAGTTGAATAGTATTGTGTGTCCTTGATCACACATTTGTCCAACACTTAGAAGATTTTGATTCATGTTTTCAACCAATAGAACATTATTGGCTAGAACATATTTGCTTCCGAGAGTGACAGTACCTGATCCTATAACATTTGAAGATCCATCATTTCCAAAGGGCACGGTTCCATCCTTCTTCTCTTTCAGAGATACAAATTTATTTCTATCTCTAGTCATATGCGTTGAGCAACCGCTATCAACATACCACACATCTTTATTCTTTTGAGCCTTGAGAACGAGAGCATAGTTATCATTCTTCTTCTTCTTCCATATTCGTTCATTCTGTGGCTTCGAAGATTCTTCTGGAGGATTTTCAAGTCTGCAGTCTTTGGCTATGTGTCCAAAGTTTCGAAATTTGTAACATTCAATATTATTTCTTAAATGTTAAAATCTATTGATATTTCGCTAAGTCCTGGGAGGTTCATATTTGACAGATCTCCTGGAATTGTATTCGTTCCTAGGGTACGTGTGACATTCTACGGCTTTATGACCAAATTTTCCACATGAATAACAATAGCCATAAAAAATATGTTGGTACCTGGATGGAAATTTTCATCGAGGAATTGTCTTCCAAGGTTGTTCTTGCGAATCTTGTCCAATGAAGTCTACATGCATATCGAGATCTCATAGGTTCATTGTATTTTGTTAAAGAAGGTCACCGCTTCTTCTCTACTAGTTCCGGTCCGAGTTTTGTCATTGTAAGATCGTTGATTTTTGATGAGTTCTTCCAATGCCCTTGAGGTACATTTGGCATAGTTTTGGATAGTGTTCCTTTCTTCACTTAGGACACGGCGAGACTACTTCGGCTTCTAATTCTTCCTTTCTTGGTTGTTTTCTTCCAACTTCTTTTGAAGTGACTCTTGATGCATTTTTGTTCTTCAACTTCAATTTTGAGACCTTGAACTTGTTCTTCAAGAGTATTGGAACGGATCTTCTCCACCTTGAGATCTTTTATAAGTTTGATTGCTTCCTCATAAAATTATTCTATGGTCCATCCTTCTTCTTCGTTGTTTGATACCTCTTGTTTATTATGCTTGGGTTTATTTTGCTTGGCCATAAATAATACTCTCTCATTGGCTTCTTCTTCACTGTCATTGTCTTCATCAGATGATGAGCTATCTTCTTTAGAGAGAAAGTTCCTTTTGGATCCTTTCTTGTTGAATTTCTTAAAGCCTTTATTTCCTTTTGAGTCACCATTACTTCTGTTTGGACATTTTGCTGCAAAATGCCCAACCTCATTACAACTGAAACATATCAATGGAAGTTTACCTTTGAATTGTCCCTTACCAATTTTTAGTTTTCTCGTGAAGTAAGCATATTCTTTATCTGAAAGACCTTCTTCGTCATCTCCCTTTTCTTCACACTTACAGGTGCATGTATTTTCAATTTAAGGTTGTTTATCCTTATTGGTTTTCTTAGATGCAACGAATGCAGTTTCTAGATGCAAAGTACCCTCTTCTTCATCAAGTCTCATTTCATATGCTATGAGAACTCCATCTAATTCCTCTTTGCTGAGTTTGTCCAGATTTGCACTGTATTCTAAGACCGATACCTTTGGGTTGAATCTCCTTGGTAACGTTCTAAGAATATTCCGTATAATAGTCTTCTCGTTAACTGGCTCTCCCAATCCTTCCATAGTATTTGTTATTTCATCAACGTATTGAAAGTATGTAGCAATGTTGCAATCTTATTTCATTCTGAGTTGCTCAAATTTTGCTCTATAGATTTGAAGCTTTGCTTCTTTAACATTTGAGTCACCTGCATATATATTCTCAAGCTTTTCCCATACATTTTTGGCGGTTTTGCAACCCAACACCTTATGATAAGCATATTCAATAAGTCCACTGATAATAATATTCTTTGTTTTTGCATCATTTACCAAATTCTTCTTACCTTGTTCATCCGCGGTTGATGTAAATCCATTTTGAACAGTGTCCCATACTTCGTAACCTTACGCCAAGAGATAGACATCCATTCTTTTCGAGTCCATAATTATTTTCATTGAATAGAGGTACACCATTTCTGTTCTTCTTGCTCCATGACCTTCTTCAGTATTGGCTAGCATTTGAAGAACCAAGCTACGATACCAATTGTTGGAAGTACTCGGGGGGGGGGGGGGTGAATCAATATTTCTTTCAATTAGAGAATTAGTTAATCTTCAATTATTATCAGTGTTTGTCCAATGATAGCAGCAAACAAGAGGAACACAGATGCACACAGTTTTTAAGGTGGAAACCCACTCCGGGACAAAAACCACTGAATGCTTTTCTAATAATTTTTTAATATTCAACTCCAATTGAAAATAAAGCTCCAACTTCCTATAATCTAGAAAATCATTCTTCTCCAGCTCCAACTGGATGGACGCTCCAATTCCTGAGATTCTTCAGTAGACAACTAAATGGATGTCCCTACACCCAATGAGCTACAACTCACCCTAGCACCACCCTACCACCCTATAGTAGAATAAAATAAGAATGGACTCACGTACCAGGTAAAATGGTCCACTTTACAATGATATAGAATGATGTAGAAGAAGAAGATATACTAGACCATAACCCCAAATTTGACACAACCACATAATGATGATCCTAGACCTCTCAACACTGCCTCTTCAACCCTTGGCAGATAAATGCTAGTACAATTTGTACAATAATGTATTTACAATGAATAAGTACAATGATACCTTTACAATGATTGTATGCAGTGCTGCCCACTTGAAGACTTCATATGATGAACTTCTTGCTGCTGTTATGCACCTTGGTTGTTTCTCTTGTCACGCTACACTCTGCTGCACCTTGCTTTGCTTTTCTGCCATAGAAAGTGTGGTCCTTTGCAACCCTTGACAACACATGATCTAGCTTTTTCTTGCCTTCTAGGAGATCGATATTGAATCTGGTGTATCTATGTTATTTCAGATCCTCAATATTTGATTTTCGGTTCTGTAGTAGTCCTCTAAGTCATCTTTCCAATGCCATAGGTCTGACCCAATTTGGATTCTCAAAGAGAGAGTTATACCCAATCTCTCACAATGCCATAATTATGGACTATTTCAGCAGAGCACACTTGTACGGAATGCCATGTATCACTGTTTCTTCATTTTGATCTGAAATTGATAGAGAAAAAAACATAGACTTTTCACTATCTTCCACTTTTTACAGAATTTCAATCTGATACTCATAGAGAGAGTTATGATGATTTTAGCAAGGTCACTTCTTTGAGATGAATTTCAGTAGCTTGCACAAACCCTGACTTCCACAGATCATATCTCCAAAAATATTGCGCACCTCGATTTGAAATTTTTACAGAAGCTTCCTCAGGATTTCAGATTTGCCTCATACAAATTTCAGCTTTTGAAGATTCGTAGAAAAAAATTTAGAGCATAAATTCCACGATGACCTGTTTCAGATGGTCGAATCCCTTCCATAACGAGGAAATGAGGATCACAATTTATATAAATGCTTAAGTTGAGAGGGGCTTCAACAAGTGAACGTGGGAGGTATTTTAGGATCTTAAAAAATATTAATTATGACTTTTCAATGACCCATGCCCCAACCCCATGGGGTTTTAGCCCACTAACTGGGGGTACAAACTTCAAACATGAATATCTCTCAAACTGTGAAGAATTACATGGCGTGCCATATATCAGTGGAAACATCTCGACAAGTATAAACCATTAAAAGAATTATTGACCTAGAATATATTAATTTGGTAGGTCAAAATTTCCATTCAATATTGGGTTAGCCCTTGGTGCTGCTTGGGTTGACATCAATGACAACCGCTGATCAGCATGGATGGTATTTTCTCTCTCATACAAGAAAAATTTCCTCACACAAGAGTGGTTGGACCTCTGCTTGAGATGTTCCGTTACATGAACTCTCACTCACAAAAAGGACTCCTATCAGCATGAAAATTTCACCTGTATGATGACTATGAGTATCTCGCCGAACATGGCAACAAAAGGGATCTCAATCAAACATTCATGGTGACAATGATTATCCTGCCAACAAGGCATCAAAGGGATTTCAAGCAACATAAAACAAATCCATGATATAAATTACATCTCACATCAAGAAAAAAACAAGATCCCACATCAAACATCAAGGAGGGATCTATATAGTGCAATGCATCTAATAGGAAAGAGACAAAGAAGTACATGAAGACATTGCATATACCTCACATCCTGGAGCTATTTGAAGACAAGGATGATAGATTGATGGATTTGGTTTGTACCATCACTCTTGTGACGTCGAATATCCTGAAGATGACTGCTGACACATGGAATGTTGACACCTACAACTCCACTTTCAAAAGTGGCTGAAAACATAAGGCTCAGATGCAAAATCTGACTGCACTGCTGAACTCCTGTCACCGATAGGTTTAGGATCGATTATCAATTTGCTAAATTCTGACAAAGTGAAAATATGGGACTTTGGGAATCTTTTATATTCCCCTTAGATTCCTCAAAGATGTTTCTCCACCGGGAATCTGGAAATATTCAACTCAAAATAGGAATTTGATTTGACCATTGAGATCCTTGCGAAATTTTGTGAAGGATGAGTATAAATCTAACCTCATTCTGACACCGGTGAATTTTGGCCTCCAAGGAATCTAAAAGATTCCCTCAATATTACTAAAGATTCTCCTCCATAGGGAATTTGCAAAACCGTTGCTCAAATGGAAAATTTGGGCACACCATCACGCTCCCTATGAAAGTCTGGTTAAAATGCATATAATGTTTAATACATTTTGACACATGAAAATTTTACCTCCTTGGAATCAAAATATTCCCTTGGCATAAAAAAAAATTCTCTCAAATTGCGTGCACCATCCTACCTCGAACTACATGTCCATATGCTATTTGACCTACCTTCTCTTTGCTCACGAATCCATTGGCCTCCCTGTTCCCTAATCTCTCATCTATTCTCCATCATTCTCCATGGTTTCCTTGAACCATTTGAATGACATTTTATCATAAAGTGTGAAGATGAGTAAGACAGAGTGTGAGGTTGCACATTGGTTGGCATAATCAAATTAAGATATTTGTTGTTGGGAAGTTTTAAGTTCAAATCCCATTGAGTCCAAATATTTTTTTAAAACCCAATTTTAGTTTTAATATATTTTTTTCAAACTATATAATATATGGAATTCGTATCTCCATATTGTAACGACTCCCAAAAACAAAAATAGAGCTTTTCTTTAATATGGAATTTAACCATATTTAATACGGTTTTTGTTACATAACAATTTACCATATTTAAATTGATTTTGTTTTTTTAATAACTATATTTAATATATAGTTATTTTTTTAATGATTTTTTTTTTGTTTTTATGTGGGAAATTAAATATCATTTTGTTTTGTCTTTTCTGTCGGGGTAAGGGTCCAATGGAGGAGTTAATACTTGGACCGGATGCTTTGCGTGAAATGGAAAGAAGTATAAGCAAAATTCAACAAAATATCAAAACAACACAAGATAGGCAGAAAATTTATGCAAACAAAAATAGAATTCACAGAGAATTAAATGTGGGTGATCATGTTTACCTAAGTATTAAGCCTAAAAAGAGTACTGTGCACACTCGCAGCTGTGCAAAACTAGTTCCATGCTACTGTGGACCTTTTGAAGTACTAGAAAGAGTTGGACCAGTTGCATACAAGTTGGCTTTACTTAGTCACATTAAGGTTCACTTTGTATTTCATGTTTCATTATTAAAAAAATATGTGCATGATCCTACTCATGTTATTGATTGGAATGTGATACATGTGGAACTAGAAGGGGAATTCCTTCCGGAGCCACTTCAAATCTTGGCATGGGAAGAAATTGAGCTTCGTAACAGAACAATGGCCAGGTTGAAACTGTAGTGGAGGCACTTTTAACTCGAAGATGCTGCTTGGGAGCGAGAGGAATATTTTAAGGACAAATACCCATCATTGTTTGAAAAATGAATTTTAATTTTTGTCTTTACAACACCGAGGACGGTGTTTTTTTTTAGAGGGGTAATATGTAATATCCCCAGTTTTCTATGTTTTTATTAGACATTTGAACAAGTCCAAAAGGGTGCAGTGGACCCCAATGGAAAACAATTGTGTGGATTTATTTTATTATTTCATGTTAATAAAATAAAATGGAAATTAATGTGCAAAGACTAGATTATGATTAGAGATATGAAAGCCAAATCCATGAGGATGGATAAGGTTTATAAGACTTTCCCAGTCTTCCAAAAATCCTTAGAAGAAATAAATTAAATAATAAATTTAGATTGGAGATAAAAATCTAAAAAAATTCCCCGGTAAAGAGGAAATTACTAGGAAGAGGTAGAATAAAGCTAGAAAGCAGAAAAAATAGCTTTAAAGTACATTTGTGGAAGAAACAAAGGGAAAGCCTAGGCACACAAGAAAGAAGCATCCTAAATTAACTAGACACAGTTAATGAAAATAGGCTGAGGCGAAATCAAGATTAAATAAGTTGATTCATAATACATAAAGGGTTGTCTATTGCTAGAGAAAATGATCTTTGCTTGGGGGTGAGCTATGGAGAAAAATCTCTAAGGTTGGGTGGAACCTAGTCTAGATTAAGTGGTATGCACAGTTAATTTGATTTGTTCTAAATTATAATTTAGTTCTGGTATGAGTTACTGAGAAACTAAAGTAGTTAGATCTATATGAATTTTTCATCTAGATATGTGTCTATGCTGTGTAAGTTAAATGAATTAGAAATAAATTTTGGAGGTATGTACATTGAACAGTTTTGACTATAATAAAATAGTTTGTTCTATGTTGTTGTACAGGCATAACTCTGTCGAGGACCAACTCTCAGAATTTCTAAACCTAATATAAGGCTTAGATATGAGGTTAGGTACCTCAAAGGAAAATGATATTTCATTAATATAATTATTCTAGTATTAACATACTAAACGGTACATTTTATTATGAAATAAATTATAAGCAGAAGTGAATATACATGAATGATAAATGGATCCACTCTATAGCTAAATAAGTTCTGCATTGTATAGTGAAAGAAATTATGTACTATATAGTTAAATAAGTTATGTACTATATTGAGAAAGATAAATCATAAACTAGAACTTATTAGATAGAAGAATATATATATGCATATGTTTAGAAGGTATTCTTACACTAGAGCTAAAAGTGAAATTAGATTTGGAAAGATCATACTCTATTGAAATTCCAACAGTATTCTGATTGAAAGGAAAGAATTCTAGAGTATACAGTCAAACAAATATATACATAATAGTAAAGTAAATGTGGTATATTGTAGTACTATTCTGAAAAATGTTTTCATTGATTGCTAATCTATAAATAGAAATGAAAGTACTTTTGGTTCGCATGCCATTATTCATGAAGTTAGGAAGTAATATTAAACTAAAATAATATATTGAAGTCCCAAAAATACTTTATTTGAAAATAAAGAGTTTATATAGTAAAGTAACAAAAGATTTCAAATGTTTAGTCTATATAGTACATCCTTATAAATGATTCAGTATTTAGAATTAGATAGTCTAAATAAAAAATGGTTGCAAAAAAATTCTACACAGAGGCACTTTGTTCCCTTATAAAAACTGTAATGTATCTCAGCAAATATATGCTGAGTGCATAGTAGAAGGCCCAATAGGTATTTGACCAACATGTACAAAAATAGCTTTGTATTACTAATAGATAATAAATTTCAGTAGACACATACTAACTCCATAAGAAGGTGATTATGATCATACCTGAAAGAAATAGAGTTGGAAGTTAGGTTCTGGAAATTAAAAATTGAAATGAATGTTATATATATATAAAGAACAAGAACCTAAATACCTTGAGAAATTATGATTCCATGTCATATCTTCATTCAAAAGAGATGAGGTTGATACTCACAATGTATATAAAAGTTTAAATAATTTATTTTAAGGTCAGAATGAAAAAGTTTAAATATAGGACAGTTAATAATAACGCATACACAGTAGAGCAGAGTATTGGTCATGTATATACTTTAAAACGTCCTAACTCTTCAACTATTCAAACAGAGAGTAAAACTTAAAATCTAATTAACCAGACGAAACTGGAAAGTTTGAAACTCGATCAGATGAAAACGTAGAGTTCAAATAAGAAACCATTAAATGATTTTGAAATTTGATATGAACAAAATGAAGACGTTAATTAAGTATTCGGAATTATGAAACCATAGTAAGATCTCAGAATTTTCAAGTGTAGATATTTACTGTATAAATAACCACTAGGGTTATATGAACTTACCAAGGGTTTAGTTCTTCATTTCTCGAAATGCCCAGATGCAACAGGAGTCTGTCGAATTCCCATATGCATTTTATAGAAATGTTATTAGTGATTGAAATTTACAAATTTACATATATAAAATTAATTATACATCATGATAAAATATTTGGCTATAATAAAATGGGAAGAACTTTGAAATTCCAGAATCAAACCAGACAAGAAATTTCCTACGAAAAGTTCCATAATCTTATACAGATATAGGAAATTCCAGCGTTTTGGGTATTGGAAAAAAAAGGAATGGAATAAACTCTTAACGAGGGTTCTGTGAACTATTAATACTATTTCAGTGGTAAAAATAAAATATGTAGAGAGGAAATATTACCAAGAGGCAGTATACCAAACATTACAAATTACGTTCCATAACTAGAATAGGACCTTACAGTCCATTTGTATTTCAACAATATAGAAAAATGCATAAAGAGGGAATTGGAAAACCTGAAGGTGGACGCATGGATAAAACACAAAGTTAAAAAGAAGGCATATTAATTAATCAAACATCATTCAGAGGTTAATGAATAGAGACCATTTCGTTCTAGAATGGACATGAAGAATTCATAAGAAAATTAACCAATAAGTTGCAGACAAAAGTTTAAAACCCCAGTTCATAACAATAACTAAAGGAAAAGATAATATAAATTTAGATGTTTTACCTTGAAAACTGATGAATGGAGTCTCGACATATAACTGTGGAACTCCTCTTCATACCAATGACACTGTGATATTGTCCAGAACCCAAACGAAATTGCAGAGAAGTAATACCAGTAGATGGAAATTGATATAACGCAGAGCGAAATGCACTCACAACATAGGGAAAAAGACAAATGAAGCTCAACCTCTATCTAACTTGTAAAATTTTATGGAGCCATTAAACCCTAATCTAAAATTGATCAGAATTATCCAAGTGTCATCCATCGGGAGTGGTATGGAAGTTCCTGCGGCTCAAAGAACGTGGTACGGGGCCATGTGACTCGATACTACAAAGTTTAATACAAACATATCCCAAGTTGTCCTGTGAAAAGATTTTTCATATCCCAGATGATACGAAAAGTACAAATGAATGTAATGGAGGGAGGTACCATACCTCGAAGTCGAAACCATTCATAAATACTGACAAGTTCATTGATGATCAGAATTATTCGAAAAATGAACCAAATCAACTTAGTATTTCTTCTCAAAAGTTGTGTTGACATCTAAATAATCAATGATACACGTTGGTAGCATAATCCCACATAGGTTGGATTAGATTATCACTTTTATGTCAACAAAATTATTAGTAGTGGTCCAGTTCGTTAAGTAAAGGATGAATGGAATGGTTTCGTAATAGTCATATGTAATAAGAAGCAAATACATATGGACCCAAAAAAAAAGAGGAGGATATAAAAATACATAAGGGTTTCATCATAAGTTAGGGATGTAAATCTCAATAAGGGTATTGTGGATTATAATAAGAAATAACTATATACATATATTATGTTGGTCCTAAAGGTGATAAGATAAAAAGGGAAATTTAATCTTCAGTGATGCAAAATACTCCTTCTAATGAAGGAAGGGAGATATAAATTCCTTATAGCACTTATGATTTAATGTTTAGTTTGTAAAGGTCAAGGGAATCTAAATTCATACACAAGAATAGTAAGGTTTTGCAAAGTATCAAAGAACTAGTATCAAGTTGATAAATTTTATTCATAGTTAAGATGAAACCTTAACTATAGAATTACAATCTATTGTGAAGGTTAGTAAGGAGAGTATACTACCTTAGAAAGTGAATTGAGGCTCTATAAGCAGAATGCCAATCCTTAGTGTCATGTAATTAAAATAAGTACATATAAGTGTAAAGGATAATAACCGTTATGGAAGAGGTAACGTCATATTATGATGAGAAGAAATCTGACAATATGTGGAAAGAAGTAGTAATGTTATATTTAGAAAGAAAAAAAATCGAAAGGGAAATGTTACACAAATCTGGCTTATAAATAACATTTATGTTTTCATTTGAAGTCTTATATAGAATTTATGTCAAAATTCTCTATGTTTAATGGAAATCTAAATATTTTCTTCTAATTCACGCCACAAATACTTTAAATCATCCAATTTTATGCCTACCTTGCCTTGCTGTACTTTATATGTTATTTCTGCAATTGATTTTCTTAAATAATTTGGACCTCATTTCCAAATGTTCTTATGTTCAAAGTTTCAACCAAACAATTAAGAAAACAAAACTATGAACTTAACATCTAGCCCAAAATCCTAAATCAAACAAAGCTAAATCTAACAGACATATCTCTCTCTAAGTTTAGAAGGATTAGTTTCTAAACTTAAAAGTGGTTTAGTTGTTACCTCTAGGTTTTTTCAAAGCCTTAACAAATTACAGAGTTCTTAAGAAGTTTTGGTTACCTCACATTGCAATCTTCACAAATAAATACCATGGAAAATAAAAGTGTTGGAAACTGAGAATTGTTAGCACACACACAAAAATTGTGACACCATTATTTTTGGACAAAAGTCATCGGAAAAATCCAATGTGGGAAAACTGAGTGTAGCGGCTAAGGGTCTATATTATTATTATTATGTATTAAAAATTCTAAGTACAATATAAATGTCACCAAGCTAGTGATTCTACCAAGATAAATACTGGAAATATTATACTAATGGATTTTACCCTCTCTCTCTGAACAATATTGGCACCTAGATTCCTTTGAAAATAAATTCTTCCACCTACTCTATGTAGGCCCTAAGTCACCCTAACATAGATGATCTAGGAGGATCTTGTTTAGTACAGATAAAAAAAGCTTTATTTTTTCTGATGCCCAGTTCAGTCTTTAGTATCGTCAGTTTCGCCAGTGTTGTCCGAAGAAGAAGTCCTATAGCTGATAATGTTTCAGTTTGGGTTCATGACATTTATTGATGTGTGTGGTAATGGTGAAAAAATTATATGTAAGGGTCAAATACTATGGTTAAAATGATTTAAAAGGTTTCAATCCCAAGCTCAGTTATATAAACCTAAGTTTAGAAACCTAAACTACACAAGTCTTCAGTCTGAAACATAAACCTAGCACTAAACCTAAGCTAAAACCCACTTTTAGACTTTGATTTAAAAATCAAATGTAAAACAGTTGACCGTGGTTTATAAACCATTTCAGAACTATGTGTTGACATGTGAATGTGTAGAGGTTAACATTAAGGTTGACCATAATTGATAACTGTTGCCAGCTCAAGCCATAACCGTTAGAATTCTCATGTGATCATTGCAGAGGATAAACTGTGGAGATAAGCCGAATTGCTCGAGCTGACCATAACCATAGAAGAACACCACCCAATTGATTCATTTTCACATGCTGTAGCTCCTCCTACGCACTTTTAGCCTGACCGTCGAGGCTGAAGTTTTATCATAAAGTTATTTTTGTGTTTTTCCTATTAAAATTGTGCTAAGGTCTTAATTAACACCTTATCACTATACTAGGTGTCATCAAATGACAAAACCAACACCTCATAAAACCTGATATGCTTAACCAACAGCCTAATTTTGCTTCAATAGGTTAGAATTCATATTATTTAAACCATGACATTTTTCTTCCATGGACACACATTGAGATTTTTGAGTTCATATTCAGAGGGTTAGAGGCAGTTTTTTTTCAGCATTTCTCAACTGTCTAGAGGTGGAATTGAATGTAGAGATAGGCGTTGGAAAGCTAAATGAGAGAGATTCATGTTTTCAGTGACCATAAGTGCCTACAAGCATGAACAATTTGGTGTTTTTGCTGGGTAAAGACTTCCTTGGATCAATCCTAATAAAGCGGACACCCAACTTGAAAGCAGACCCGGAGATGTAGTCCACCAAGGATGAACTCTGTAATCAATGTTTGTTGTTCTTCTCTCTTTACTTTGTTGTGTTTTCATTCTTAAATTGCTTCTTCTTTAAGTCATAAATTATTTCCTTTAGTCTTCCACATTAAGCATTCATCAGTTAATGATCAATTCACTTAATGGAAAACTAATCAAAACTACCTCAGCACCTAATCAATTACATTCAGATCATATATTTTGTTATCACAGCAGGTTTTTTTTTTTGTATTATTTTTTCCAGTGGATGTTAACTAGGTTGGGATCGCAACATGGAGAAGGAACACTTGAGGAGTTCGATCGAGTAGAAAGTTTCTCATTAATCGACGATGACAGGGACTGAAACCCTTGTAACTGAAACTCCTGAATTGAAGCCCATGGAAGAGAATCAAGTTTAGAAAATGTTTTTGAACATGCAGCAGATGTTGGGAGAACTCTACAAAGATAATAAGGTGAGAGATGCATATTCTTCGTCAAATGCATCGAAGAACGACAGGGGAAAATGAAAATCAGATAAACCTCCTTCTCCTCCATCATCTCCCTCATCATCTTCTTATTCTTCTTCTTCTAGTTTCGAATCTGAAACAAATAAAAAACCTGAAAAATATATTTTACAACTTGATGTAAAGTTTGAGTTACAGGTTTATGATGGTGAAATGAACCCAGAGAAACTAGATAATTGGATTAAGCAGTTAGAATTGTATTATAGGATTCAGAACATTTCTGATGATAAGACAAAAATCTAGTTAGCTACTCTTAGGATGGGGGGAGTTGCTTTAATCTAGTGGTAGAGTAAAACACAGATAGATTTAAAGCGTAAAGGTAGAGTCATCTCCTCATGATCTAAGCTTTTGAAAGCTCCAAAGAAATAATTTTATCTGATGGGATACACACACCAATCTGCTATTGATTGGCAACATTTTCAATAAGGTAAGGGACATAATGTTCAAGAATTTACTTTGGAGTTCACGAATAAAACGTTGGCACTTGGTATTCCTTTGGATACACGAGAAAATTTTTGAAAGTACATTGGAATTTTACATTCATATTTACAACATACACTATTGATTTGTAATCCAAATGACTTTGATGAAGTATGTGTTCAAGCCATACATGTCGAATCGGGTGGTAGACCATTCAAGTTTTCACCAAAGACATCCAAACAGTTGGAAACCAAAGACAACAAGAAGAAGGCTAGTCCGTAGGGAAAGAAGCCAGCTACAACTCAGAAGGAGGTAAAATACCTACCTATAATCACTGCTAGAGAATCGGGCATGATGGAGCTAGATGTTGGAAAATTCACTCGAAACAAAAGCCAGATAAGTTCCAGAAGAAGAAAGATAAAAATAATGCTACGACAAAAATCCAACAAGATCTAGGCTTTGATTCAAGTGATGAAGGGAAAATAACCACAATGGTTACGACAGGTAAAAAATCTGACGCTACTTCAAGTTCAAGTACTTCTACTTCTTCAAACATTAATCATCTAGATAAAGATAAAAAAGTTGATTTATTTCACATAAGGGTAACTTCTAAGCACAGGAAAATAGATAAATTGTTTGACACAGAGTCATCCAAGACCATACCTATTAGGTTGGCTAAAGGAACAGACTCATATTAATGTGACAAAGAAGTTTCGTTTACAATTTTCCATCACAGATAATTACATTTATGAATTGTATTTATATATGATACCGTTATAGATATGTGAAATAGTGCTAGGGAGTCCTTATCTCTATGATCATTTTTATCACTGTAAAATCGAACAAACAAAGATGACACTATTTAATGTTAGGAAGAAGCATTTATAGGGCTGAGAGACATGAGAGAATCTGAAGAATTTAAAAATCTCTAAGGTCTGAAAGGAAAATTCAAATTGTGCACAAAAAGAACCAATCAAATGTGCCTTTGTGTGTAGAATTCTTTGATAAGTGTGTCTTTGTGTAGCTTTTCCTCAAAAATCCACGCAGTCCTGAGAGTGGCTAGAGTTACTTTTCGGGACCACAAGGTAAACTCTAGGACATTGATCCCACACTTGAGGCTACCTAAGTACATCCGCCCAAGCCTCCTTAAGACCTCAAAGGAGCACACAATGGAATAAATGTGGCACACAATGGAATCACCATCCTCTCTTGGGTCACCATCCACAATGTACCAAGAGAGGGAAGGAGGATTTGAATTCTCCTATAAAAAGCCACCAAGAGATGAAAAATAGGAGAGAACATTGTTATGCTGGCCAGAATTACCCCAATAAATACCACCAGCGTGTAATCCAGAGCATAGATAGAGGGGACTCAGTTGTTGGCCATCCAACACCTCCTGTCCACCATAGTAGAGAGAGGGATACTTTGTGCCAAGGAAGCTCGGAAGTAAAGACATCCTTGTATCGAGACTTGGAGCTCTATAGTTCCAAGGGCTCCTTGGCAAGTGGGTTAAAGTTTCATCCTCATTTCCTACCAGCACTAAGTAAGAGGGGACGTAAGCACCGCTGTTTGGATTAATGAAGTTTTTTGACTCTATTTAGAGCTTTTGTGTTATTTGTTTTTGTTTTAGTTTAGTTTTTATGTTTGAATATGCATGTTATTTCTCTATCTAGTATTTTTATGTTTTAGCATGTTCCACTAACTTTCTTGACTTGATCTATTTTTTGCATGTGACCAATAACTTAATAGGGAAAAACCACCCCTCTTAAGCAAGTGTGATTTGGTACATTCGTGTGAAAAACACACCATCAAAGGATTGGCGACTCCACTAACTTTTATTTCCAAGTTGATGTGGTTGTGCCTTTTTGCAGAGACCTCCATCTTGGCTGCGGAGTTGGGCTAGAATTTCCCCCTTTCTCTCCTTCACTACCTGGTTAATCGTAAGTAACAGGCTCAAGCTAAAGAGCTCCCAAAATATTACATTGCAGGAAATCACGCAGATTTCTTACAGATAGACATGCCCCATTACGTGCCTTCATAGGTGACTTGTGCACAGAAATCATGCATGTTTCAGCCTTTTGCACGTAGAAACCAGAAGTATGATTTTTCCTACTATTTCAATATTTGTTTTTCTTGTAAAGGTGACTTGCAGCCCATAATACATCTGCCAGCACTGGTTGAGTTGCCCCGCAACTTTCTAAAGCTCTCTCTTAGCTACTTTTAGTAGTTTAGGTGGTGGTTTTATTTCAAGTTGATTTTCACAAAGTTAACACATAGTTTAAGTAGGAGAAAAATCAAATTTCTTTTCGAAATTATTTATTTTTTGAATTTAGGTACCAAAACACCTATTTAATTAGACAAAGTAAGTGGCCCAAGTCCACACATGCTTATCTAGTTATTTTTTCTAGTGTAAAATTCATTAGTTTAGTTTAATTTTTGCACTAGGATTTTGGGACCAGGATCAAATTGTCAATAGAAGAGCAAGCAATCTCTACTGCCTTTGCACCCTCTTGTGATCCTAGGCAAGCATAAGAACACTCTCTATTCACAACTCACCATCTCCCTATAGATGATTATTTAGATTTACTAGGAAAATTTGAAAGCGGCCCATATCCGCGCATGTTTTTATTTTGAGAAAAAAACAATAAAACATAGTTTAAATAGGGGATTTTGAAAAGGATAATCGCATATCCACATGTTAAAACTATGTGATTTTTCACCTTTTTTTCACACACATCCACACCTTAAGTGAAGTAGAGACACCTAAAAATAACTTAAGAAAACTCACTAAATTCTCCACATAGGGGCCACAAAATAATTTCTAGTCTAAGTTAGGACTAAGGGGGTAGGCATCCAATAATTTGCCTTCGTCATACTTTATCTTGAAACATAGAATTTGGTTGTTTATCAAAGTTTCAAATCTTCCTGTCAGCCCACGGAAAAGAAAACTCGAGCGTGGCAGAGACCTGATTCATATGGCGTTAGGATTAGGATCAGTGCGGGAAGTATCAGTTGGGGCTACCTAACATGACTGATATGTGGTACTGGTAGCTGAACTACTAATAATTCCAAGACTCGAACTCTCACGTGGGATGGTAGTTCTTAATTTCCAAAATTAAGGAATCCTTTCCCTATAGGTGATGGTGCAGGCAAGCACTAGATCCTCTACCCACACCTTGGTGGATTTTCTTTGGTTGACTGGGGGCATTGCCAGTTCCTTCAGGACGATGTTCCAGAAATCGCTAGATATCTTCTCAAGGCCCAGTTACATTTGAGTGTGTGAGGACGATTACGTCTTATAGGATTTGAGTATCATACGTAAACAAAAAAAAAACCATATTTTTTGATTGACTGATCACATAGGATTAATCTAAAGGGAAAATTTATTTATTTTCACATTGTTTGATGTATGAGGTTGAATTATTTATTTGATTATATTCCCTATCCTCTCATATATTTCTAAAACCATACCTAGTCGACGCCAAAACGGACCCAACGGGACCTCATAGACCTAGACGTATTTTGGAACTCCCCCATTACCGGGAGGAGTTCCAGGTCTTTGGCCATTTAGGCGTCAAATATGAAACACTTCCACCCTTATTGGTTCATCCTTTATCAAGGCATCTTTAGTTGGGAACCCTAGTTAATCTCCTAATGGCACACCAGTGAACACCCCCACAAGATCACCACACACCACTCCTCCCACAACCCCAGTAGGTAGAGGAGTGCTACCCATTCAGGAATCTAGGTGAACGCATAGCAGGGTACATCATAGAAAAACCCTATTCCTAACTATAAAATTGTGTTTTCACACGTCACAATGGCTACAACCTCGCAATCACCTTTTCTAACTTCATTAAATCTACCAGATTTAACAATGTTGACAAACAACCCCATTGTACACAACCCCATATGGCCTCCCATGCCCACCAAGCTCCCTTCGCACATTCCAAAATTTGAAGGGAAGCAAGCGGAAGACCCCGGAAGTCACGTTATGAATTTCCACATATGGTGTTCGTCGAACAACATTGTTGATGATACCATTCGACTAAGACTATTTCAACGCACTCTAACCAGAGTAGTAGTGAAATGGTATGTGGAGCAGCCCTCTGCTACACATGGAACCTTTAGTGCCCTCGCTACTGCATTCCTGACCTATTTTCAATTACCCATCCACCACAATTCTAGAATGGAGTTACTGACCCACTTTAGGCAAACCCCCGCCATCCATATCTCGGATCATCTCCATGAATGGCAGTTGCATCGTAGTTTTTGCAAATCCAAACTCGACGATCGATTTCTCTTAGACCTATTCCTAAAAAATCTCACTGCAGATATTTCAAAAGATGTGGTGCAACAAAAGCCCACATCTGAAGAGGACACCATCAGTAAGGCCCAACATCGCGAGCAGATCTATACGCAGTCAGGGTATATTTACAATATCTTGCCGAATACCTCGTGCCTTCAAACTTATGAAGAATTTCCAGGCATGTTGAACTCTGCAGACGGTTTAATTGGGTCATTGACCCAAAATCACCTAAGTAGCAGCGTTAAATACCTTGTTTACACATATGATTATACCTAGAACATACCACAACTTGGCTACCATAGTCATCACATGCCTCCACAAAATTTGAGAAGTAGGGCGTCATCATATCACCATCAGCATGGAGGACCTTATCCTCCAACTCAGGGGACCCAGTATGCAGATAGACATGCTGAAAGAAGATCTCCCCCCCAACAACCATTTACAAACTAGGGACCACAATATGCTTAGTCCCCAGCACAAGACCTGCCCATGTAGAATAATGCACAGGTGAAATTCTTGCAATCCTACCAAAACCAACCGCACCAACCATATAACCAATAAAATCCAAATTATCCTCCTAAAATAGTAAAGAAAAAAGGAAAAAACAAGCCGAAAGGAAACCCTGGAAAGGGGGGAAACAATCAACAATTCTCTTCACGATCTCAAGCTGGAGGTAACTCCAAACGAAATCAAAACTAGGAGCCAAGCAACTCTCGAAGGTAGAACAAAAGGCCTATGCCTCAAATAAACCACTCTTGTTCGATCTATGGTGAGTACGACCATTACACTCACCATTGTCCAGATCTCACTGAGCTAAAGAAGCTACAGAGTAACCGTGGACAGGGAGGATCCTCCTACCAGAAAGAAGTCATGTAGGAGCCTTTCCCACACCAAGGGACATTTAGCACCATCAACAAAATCTCAATGATTCTGAAAAAAATAGTCACGAAATCTACATCACTGGCGAAGAATTTTTTTTCCAAACACGGAATCAAAATTATGATGCCCCACTAGAGACCAACGCATCAAGGGCTAGTACCAGTGCACCAAAAAAACCTTTAACCATATAAAATATGCCTATTGAAGCCTTTCCAAATATGGCTAAAGGACCAAATAGGTGGGCAGGAAACTATTCCTAATTATCCAACAACTATAGCATTGTGGATGATCTAGCTCAATCTCCCGTTGCTATGTCAGCTTTGGAGGTATTAAAATCATGCCCAAAGGAGCAGAAAATCTTACTTTCCACATTATTCGCCATCAACCCTATCGATTCACGCCTAATGGATTTTGATTTAGATAAATCCACCCCTAGGCTTCCTTCAATGGTCGCCTTTCAGATGTAATATTCCCAAATTTGCACATGATATTTGGAATATTAGAGTTCTTAATAAACTTAATTAATTAAGTAAAAAAAAGGGCGGAGGGACCCATAATCGTCAAAGATGAATAAAATCCACTTTTTATGTGTGTATATGGATATTCTAGATCTATATCTAAAACATGGAGTAGTGGAGAAGCTCCATTAATGATAAAGAAATGGAGATCAAATCTCATTTATGAGATAGATCATGGAGGATGAAATAGTAAAATAATTTCATGGATCCTAAATGTAAAATCATGAGGATCTTGAAGAGGTAAACTAAAATAATAATTCATTCAAAGTAATATCATAAAGAAATTATGGTAAGATAGTGGAGAAAGGGTTCATCTAACGAGAACATGATGGAGGAAGTAGTGCATTTAATGCACACATGATGGAGAGGTTGATCATCACATGTGAACATGATGGATGACCATGGAGAAAAAACACAGTAAACCATGGAGACTTATGTCCAAATGCACATCGCAATGATGGAGTGGGCCTAGGCTATGGAAGGCTCACGATCTATATAATGAAGGTGAAGGCACAATAGAAGGCAGATTTAGATACTTAGATTATTCTTTGATCTGTTTAGATCTGCATTTGTCAAGTGACATCTCCATGCACTCTTCTGATGTTTAGCTAAGTTTGCAGTGTTGTTTAGCACAGGGTTTTCTTGAGCGGGAATCCACACCTTACCCACAGGGGACTTGTATGCCTACTCTAGGAAGGTTTTCTATTGAGCTCTATTCCTTATTAGGCATTGGTGCCATCTTCAGGAGGTTGTTTCTAGCATCCAGCTAGGAAACCACTAGAGGATTCATCCTTCCACTTTTTTCTTCACATTCAGTCTTCCAGGAGCAGCAGATCTATATCTGGTATTCAGCCCATTTGGTTTTGCCTCCATGTAGAAGCAGTCTCTTCAAGGATTGCGCAGTTCAGTCTTGTAGATCTATTGGAGGAAGGAAGTTTCTAGTATTTCAGCTAGAATTCCTATGAGAGATCATCTCCTCACATTGGATCTATTTTTCCATCATTACGAAGTTGCATTGACATATCTAACAGTAGGATGTTGAGCCTCCCTCTCTTTCATCACATTTTTCTAAAGTTGTGGTTCATCCAACAACTATTTTTAGTGGAGAAGATTGGAGCAGCTAGATCCTAAGATTTTAGCCCAAGGATCTAGTGAAGGGATCATCCCTTCTTGGATAGAGCTGATTGTATATCATTGCAGCCATCATATCATCAGTTCATGTAGCAGATCTAAATACCCAGTACCTACATGGTGCAAGCCTTAAGAGGGTGATTTTCTTATATTGATAGATCTGAGAAATACTTTCTAGGTTATCTTGAGGATCCATCATAGAGCTTGGATATAAATGTTCAACATCATCGAAGGTCCCATACAACCTAGATCTAACTTTCTATCTTTCTGGTAGTTGCAGTCCCAACAGTTGTAGTAGGGACAACGCAGTTTACCTTCCAACAGTCTAGCAGTTACACAGTCCCTCTTGTGGGATCATTTTAGGGTCATTGTAGGCCATCGTTTTGGCTTGAGTGTGTCATATATTGAGCACTTTTGTACTTTCTTTTCACCTCTCACATAATAAAATGGCTCATCTATTATTTGTATATCTGTGTTGATCATACTTTTACATGTACACTTTATCTGTACCAAATATTATGTTTTTGTATCAATGCATTATTCCATTTTTGGATATTACATTGGTATCAGAGCATGATTTTTGGCTCGACTTGTGGACATTATTGACAACATAAGAAAAGCAGATAGTAGAGATATACTATAATGGAGGGATTAATTTTTGCTACATCTTTCTTGAGAACCATGAAGGATCTCTCCAAGGAGATCAATGAAATGAAGAAAGAAAAGAAAAGAGAAACCTCAAGAAGTTTGCAAGGTGAATCAGGTCCTAGTACTTCTTATCAGCAACAAAGAAGACTAGAGGATCATAGATCTCCTCATAGATCTACCATGCCCACTTTCTTTGAAGAAGTTGAATGGTATGGAAATGAAGAAAGAAGAGAACCTGAGACTCATGAGAATCTCAGTTTGTATCTTGAAGAGTAAAAATTATAGCCTAGAGCATTCAAGGAGAATCTAACTCTCCAACAATACTTCAAAATCAAAGAAGAAAGAGGCACAATAGATTATATTTGCCTACATTTGATGGATCTTCTTCAAGCACTGTTAAGGCTTGGAGGAATGAGTTAGATACAATTTTCAGGCTACATCCTATGGCTGAAAAAGAGGTTTTCCAAATTGCATCACTTCATTTTCTAGGTGGAGCCAATGATTGGTGCTTTGGTCACATGGAGCATGCAAGGGTGACTAAATATTTAGATTTCTTTCACAAGTTCAGAAAGAAGTTTGATGCGAGAAAACCAAAGATGTGTCCCAAAGATACATTTCCTAAGGAAACAAAGGAGGAAGTCAATCTTGTCACTCTGGAAAAACAATCACTACATTCACCACCAGCTGTAGAAGTACTGGTATCCAAAGGAGAAACAGTTGAATCCTTGCAAGATAGTCTTAAGCTCTTGACACATAGAGTCCCATGAATGATTTAGGAGATGCATGAGAAATATGAGGTAGATTCCAGTGCTAGTACACTTGGATAATAGCAGCCATCACTCTTACCAGTAGTTGGAGACACCATTGTCCCAGTTGGAGGAACTCTTGTGGTCTTGCAAGAGGTTCCCAAATATCATTTGATCCAAGGTATGAATCCACTTCCATCTCATATTTTTTTAGTGCCTCTTATTGAAATTTATGAGGACATTCCATCGAGGCCAACGCATAACCAAGGGTTAGAACAACATGCTCATTTGAAGCAGCAACATACACAGCATAGAGGACCCTCGATCTAATCAAGGAGGAGATGAAGATCTATCATAGTTTGTTACTGATGAAGTACATTAAACCCTTTGAGTTGAAGTGTAGAGTTTAAGAAGATGAGATGAGCATGATCCTATGTACAATGGCTGGCTATGAGTTCAGCATTATGCCTTCCCTTGAGACATCATATGTATCACCATGCAGATCTACAGTGATTTAACTGAGTAGCAGTGATGATGGGAGGGCCCCATTATTCTTGGAGCATTCTAAAGGTAGCTTCACTCATGAAGAAATGGAGGTTAAGATCATATATGGTAGACATCTTGCGATACAAAATATTTTCTCATTTATAGATGAAAATTTCTAAATGAGCATCTCACATCTCAAAGAGAAACTTCTACCTGCAGAAAATACAAAACCTGATTGGTTTTGGAGGGCCTTTGATGAAAAGAGAATCTCATGGAGAGATCTCATGAGAGGTGCACTTAAAAATATCATGGAGTTCAAATTTATTCAACAGTTTGAGGAGGTAGTGTCCTACAATGGGAGGATACCAATTTTTTGCAGAACAAGATCCATCATCCACATTGGGATGAATGGTTGATGACGTGGAGCAAGGGGTTTCCAAAACACTTGCAGAACTATGAGATAGGCCAGCAAGAATAATCGATGTGTTGGTTTCTCTTAGGTCAATATGGTTACTACCCAACAACACATATTTTCATGATCCATGCCTTGTACAACACTCATGTAATGAAGAAGGAGGCATGGTTGCATTGGCTGCTCTTGGGTGAGTATGGTTACCACCCAATAACTCATACTTTTTTGACTCATGCCTTTTGTATCAATGACAAAATGAAGCAGAAGAAGGCATGTTCATTTTGGTTGAGAGAGTTTGGCCATCACATGACATCTCCCATGTTTATGTGTTTTTTATTGTTTGTAATATGGCATAATATTCTCATGATATGTGATAATGGAGTTTGTTTGTATTGGGCTAATATGACATTCCATATGTCATTCAATATGTTGTTGTTGCTCCATGATTCACATGATGATGTGAAGAGGCATCAAGAGATCTTGTTGCTTTGGCTTTTATTGGGGGACTTTGGTCCTACATACTCCCCCACTTTTCATGATAGTGTTGGAGGATGGCAGTAAGAAGCATTCCTCTGATGGATCTTACTTGGAGAGTATGGACACCATACTTGGTATTTTGATGGTGTGGTGTGGCAACAGGGAGCACTGTTGCATTGGTTACTATTGGGAGAATATGGTTTGATACCTTTTTCTACCCATATCTCTCTATCTCTTATTTTGAACAGTGTTGGGATGATGCTTAGATCCAAAAAAGCCAATAGGGCTAAGGATGGAGGCATGAAAAGCCTCTCTTTTCTTCATATAGCATGGGATGGAGGTGTACTTTGTGAGTTGGAGCTTTCCTTTTGTGGGAGGAACCATCTATCTTTATGTATCTCATGTATTGTGGAGGATGTTGGACAACTTAAGGTTGTCACTTGGAGCTTCATGATTGAGGAGGGACATATAGCTACATAGTTAGAGGTCACTATAGATATTCTAGAGAGGAAAATTTGGTGCTCAGCGTACATAACTCATTGCAGAAAATGGGGAGACCTTCCTTGTGTGGATGCCATTTGGAGGAGGATAGATTGCTCTAGCATCTACATTTGCATTTGCTTGAGGGCAAGCAACATTTTTGTGGGGAGGACTATAATATTCCCAATTTTTCACATGATATTTGGAATATGAGAGTTCTTAATAAACTTAATTAATTAAGTAAATAAAAGGGTGGAGGGACCCATAATCCTCAAAGATGAATAAAATCCACTTTTGATGTGTGTATGTGGATATTCTAGATCTAGATCTAAAACATGGATTAGTGGATCAGCTCCATTAATGATAAAGAAATGGAGATCAAGTCACATTTATGAGATAGATCATGGAGGATGAAAGAGTTAAATAAGATCATGGATCTTAAATGTAAAATCATGAGGATATTGAAGAGGTCAACTAAAATCATAAAGCAATTATGATAAGATAGTGGAGAAAGGGTGCATCTAATGAGAACATGATGGAGGAAGTAGTGCATTTAATGCACACATGACGGAGAGGTTGATCATCACATGTGAACATGGTGGACGACATGGAGAAACAATGCAGTCAACCATGGAGACTTATGTCCACATGCACAACACGATTATGGAGTGGACCTAGGTTATGGAAAGCTCATGATATATATAATTAAGGTGAAGGCATAATAGAAGGAAGATTTGGATAATTGGATTATTCTTTGATCTGCTTAGATCTGGATTTGTCAGGTGAAATATCCATGCACTCTTATGATGTTTAGCTAAGTTTGCAGTGTTGTTTTAGCACAGGGTGTTCCCAAGCAATAATCCCACCCTTACCCACAGGGGACTTGTGTGCCTACTCTGTGAAGGTTTTCTATTGAGATATATCCCTTATTAGTCATTGGTGACATCTTTAGGACGTTGTTTCTGGGATCTAGCTAGGAAACTGATAGAGGATTCATCCTTACACTTTGTTCTTCACATTCAGTATTCCAGGAGCAGCAGATCTATTTCTAGCATTCATGCCATTGTGTTTTACCTCCATGTAGCAACAGTCCCTTCAAATATTGCGCAGTCTAGTCCTGTAGATCTATTGGAGGAAGGACGTTTCTAGTATTTCAGCTGGAAATCATGTGAGGGATCATCTCCTCACATTGGATCTATTGTTTCCATCATTCCGGATATGTATTGACATATCTAGTAGTATGCTATTGAGCCTCCCTCTCTTACAGCGTATTTTTCTGAAGTTGTGGTTCATCCATAAGCTATTTTCATTGGAGGATATTGGAGGAGCTAGATATTGAGCTTTTAGCCCAAGGATTTAGTGAAGGGATCAACCTTTCTTGCATAGATCTGATTTTACATCATTGCACCCATCATATCATCAGTTCATGTAGCAGATCTACATACCCAACAGCTACATGGTGCAATGTGTTATCACCCAAAAAATTTCAAAACATCATTTTGACAAGGTTACAAAATTTCATGGATCAAAATTGGGCTTTAGGAGTCAATTTAGGTTTGATCAAGGGTAGGTTTTATATTATTTATATTTTAAATCTCATCCTAAGGTTCAAAAAAAGCCTTCCTTAAAGTTCTTTCTTGTCAAATATTCATAATTTTCCATTTCTATGTCATTTCCAAAAGTTTTGTGTCAAAAATGTTCAATTAGCCGAAAAACCGCAATTTCATAGCACCACCCGTTGAAAAAAGTCATTTTGCGCTACGAAAACGCTGATAGTTTTGTAGCACAAACATGAAAAATTACACTGCAGGTGCTACAAAAGCGCGGTTTTGTAACTGTCTTGTCAGTTGAGTTGGGATATGTCAGAAACCATTGGGAAAGGGTAGGATAGTGGCATGTTGAGTCATGTAATGATGAAATTCGATGTACACACCCATGTTTGCAGTCACCATTGTCATTATAGGCTATGAATGAGGCATCATTCAGTTATGAGAGGAAATTTTAAATTTTAAAATATTTCCTAATTAGTCATTCTCATTCCCTTTTACGTCTGTTCTAAATTTCTAAGCTCTGAGTGTCAAGCCAAACCTGTGGTTGGTTCATATAAAGGTTTTACTACACCCATATCAATAGAGGCTGATCATTTCTCAAGCGAGGCTAATCGTTTCTCAAGCAAGGCTGTTGTTACAATTATTCAAGCGAGGCTGTTGTTACATTTTTTCAAGCAAGGTTGAAAAAATTGTTCAAGAAAATGGCAGTGGAAAAGAAAATTCACAGAGGAGGGCACTACTTAAGGCATGAAACTGAAAACATGAAAGCAATAATTGAAGACCCAGAGTGATGGAAGCGTTCAGAAGAGTAGGTTGTCTACGGTTTTTTGAGAAGTTGCAGGGTTGTCACACATAGGTATCCAAGGAAATTTTCATGAATTTGAATGGAACAACCACTAAGGTCGGGATGCTAAGTGTGTCTATTACACAAGAGGTCATTGCTGCTGTTAGTGAGATACCAAGAGGTCAAGAAACCTGGTTCAAAAGTTTCAAATTTGATATGGAGCAGTGTAAAGAGTTCATGAAGCCTGAGTACACAGACATGGACCTTAATAATGCTATCCCTAGAAGCTGCATCAAAGATAACTACTAAAAACTACTGCTCAACATTTAGAAATATTTTACCTGTGAAGGCAGATATCACAAGGTTTATTCATATCATTTCAAATTTCTTCTACACTTCACTGGTAAGATTTCACTTGATTTACCTTTTTATCTGCATAGGAGTCTTGCAAAGATGGCCGATAAGGTGCAAGAAAAGTCTGAAGGGAGTGAAATTTTAGATGAACTTCAGAAGATAGGCAGAAATTGGTCATCTTTCTTGTTTATAAATGGTTTTGAGTTGGAAACCCTAACTCCTATAAGAAACCCTAAAGCTAAATGAGTTCCATCACGACCACCAATAGAACCAAGTAAACCTATGGTTGAAAAAATAGAAACAACTACAAGAGTGAAGAAAATAAAGAAAATTGAGAAAGGGCTAGAGCAAATGAAAATTCTAGATACTTCAACTCTCTTACCTGCAAAACAGAGGTCAAAGGTTGTCAAAGATGCAAAAAAGAAACAAGCTGTTAGCAAACAGAAAATTAAAAGAGTAACTAGAAGCCAAGCAGTGGCATTAAAAGGAAATGTAGTTGCTACAAAGGAAAGCCCAGTAACAAAGGGGAATCTAGAGGATACTCTTCATACCATTGACATAGAAGAAACACCCATTGTCCAAGTTGAGTTCATTGGGGTAGAGGAGCATAAACTGAAAAAAGGCCAAGTCTGCAAAGAAGCTAGAGCTTGAGGGGGAAGATGCAGGTTTCATTTTTCAAGCAAGAAAGCCTATGACTAGGCATGCTTGGAAACTGATGGAAGGCAGCAAGGAAGTTCAAATACCCACTGAGACAGCTAAAGCATCCAAAAGGATAGTTGACCTCTCATCACCCACTGTGAAGGATACAATCAATAAAAAAAAAAGGGGAAAGGAAAAAGTGACAGAGAAAATAGAGGTTTAGCGCCTTGAGGAGAAATTAAGGTTGGCAAACCAAGAAATTGTTGTCATGAAAAGAGAGCTAGAAATAACAGTGTCGAGAAAGTATAGTTTAAAATAATGAAAGCAATGTGGGAAGGACAATTTGATTCTTCTTCTGAAAACTTAAGTAATACAGAACAATTTTTCAAATGGACAGTTCCAGCAATAAAAGAAGCTAAATTTGTCAGAATAGTAAACACTCATCTGAGAGATACTAACAGAAGACCTAAATATCAGGTGGAGGACTTAGAGCAGCAGCTAGATTTGATTCATGAGGAGTTAAAAAGCAGAGGCATTAAAATGACAGTCATAGAAGAACTAATATCTCAACCAAGTGTAAATGAAGAAGGGACCTCAAGAAAGCAAGAATGATTGTGTTTTTACAGTTGAGATGGTTTTTAAATGATGAAGGCAGGTATATTTTGAATTTTTGGCATAACTACAGTTTTCATTTCAAAATTTTTTGACAAAACTGCATACTCAATAGTTTTGTAGTGCATTCAGTGTAAAAAAGCAGAAAAGCACTATGAAATTGTTGTAGCTACTTTTCTTGCCTATTTTGATCCATTTTTGAAGGGTTGAAGAATGAATCAAGAATTTGATTTTCTATGGAGGATGTATTAAAGGGTAATTAAAACAATATTGGAGGAAAGAAGTCAAATATTTGAAGAATAAAGGACATTATGACATTTTGAGCAGTGTTTAAAGTGGTTTTATATAGCTGGAGGCTAGGGAGGAGTTATAGGACATGTTATGCCAACTTCCAATAGCCAAGGACCATGAAATGAAGGGTACATGATGGTCATAATGTTCAAATAATGCCAAAAGATCTTATGCCTAAAAAATAGGGTTTTGTTTCCTATGTTGGTGGAGGTCAGCAAAATGGTCATGAAGAAATGAAGCCCATCATCCATATTCGACCATGTGATGATACACTTGACAATGATGTAAATTTAAGTAGATAAGGTTGTTATAGATAGCAATAACAAGTTTTAGTCCTTTTTGGATTAGAACTGTTAAGTAGATTAGGTGTCTTTTTGTAATAAATTCCATGTCGTATGGTTATGAAAGGTGTCGGTAGTTAGAAATTATATGTATCTATCCTAGAGGTAGATCATCCCATGTTGTAAGATGTCTATTAAAGACCAAGAGGTCGAATTTGTAAAGGGTTGGAATTTTTTGGAAAAATTGTGCTTGTTGTGAATTGACTAGTTTTCAGCTAATACAGAGATCTTCTACTTGACCAACTTCAGATTCAGAAGGAGTTTTAGTGTTTTCCTATTCTATTTGTATCTTTTATATATCTCATTGCAGTGATGTTTCATCTATATTACTCAGAATTCATCTTCTAGATGCTCTAACTTCCTATATAAGTGAACTGGTTGTGCTTTTACAGTTTCATGTGTGTGTACCTTATGACTAAAACTTTGATATGCCTCAACTTCCATGTTAAATAGATTCACTGAATTACTGAGCTAATTTGACTCCATAAGCCCAATGTATTCATGCTGATGTGATTCTAACCTAAATCTATCATTTATCTGTTTATTTCCTAAATAGAGTTAGTTATCTATTTTTTTATCCAAATCATTCACACTTGAAAGAGTGCTCTCAAGCTAAGGAGGATAAGGCTCAATCAGAAGAGTAGGTTTGAAATAGTTACATGAAGTTGACTGATCAAGAAGCCTATCAGATCCAATTTTTTGATAACACAATCCCTAAGAGGGTGATTTTCTTAGATTGATAGATATGAGAAATCCTTTCTGGGTTGTCTTGGGGATCCATCATAGAGCCTAGATATAAAGTTTCAGCATCATCGGAGCTCCCATACTACCTAGATCTGAGCTTCTATATTTCTCGCAGTTGTAGTCCCGATAGTTGCAGTAGGGACAATGCAGTTTGCCTTTCAGCAGTCCAACAGTTACGCAATCCCTCTTGTGGGATCATTTAAGGGTCATTCTAGGCCATATTTTTGGCTTGAGTGTCTCATATTTTGAGCACTGCTGTGCTTTATTTTCACCTCCCACATAATAAAATGGTTCAGCTATTTTTGTGAATTCTGATGTGTATCTAGATTTATTGTTTACTTTTCTGCAGTTCCTATATTGTGTTTCAGTATTACTACATTCTCCCTTTCTGGATATTACATCAGATACCAGTGTCGGTACAAAACATTACCATTCACCGATGTATCATTGACGAGGGTGCATCCACATGCATCATGTTAAAGAACATTTTTCAAAAGTTAGGGTCTCCCAAATTGAAGCCATCAGACATCACGCTTAGATCATACGATGGTCACCCTTCAGCCCCCATGGGCCTCTACCAAAACATCCTATTTTACTTAGCAGGAAAGACGGTCCTTATAGACATTGAAGTCTTGGACGCCTAATTGGACTACAATATACTCTGTGGTTAAATTTATATGTATTCCATGTCAGCCATTTCCTCCTCCGTCTTCCGAACTATGGTGTTCACCCATGACGACCGCATCATCAATGTTGACCAGTTAACACAGGGAAAAGTGGCCCCTAAAAAATACCAATGTCATTCTATCGTATTTAGACACATCTGTGGATGCACTCACAAGGTACCAAGAATATGGCCTCGGCCAGTTCAAACCATCTTCCATCCTAGGATTGTTCTTAGGTGATCCCCCTGTTATCCTAGAGCCATAATCTGGCATCATAGAGGCCCCGGTTTGCATGATGTCCACATCAGGGACCGAAGCTAGTAAGGACATGGAGATGAGCAGTAATGACACCGAGTCCTCAACCATAACTACCTCTCTAGCCTATGCTACCTCCCAAACTCCTTTCCGCTTCCCCCTAGCTGTTTTTGTGTCACATCAAGTCACGGCCATAGTGGCCCTACCAAAATTATCATTTGCAATACCAGTTTGGTACCTAGTCCCACCCACTCCAACGAGAGTCGTGCACATCACCTCTACAGGGTTAATCCGCATTTATATTTAATTGGCCCCAACCATTTAGGAGAATTTCACAAATATCCCTGCAAAGGAAATCCCCATTGCAAAACCGACAATTACGACTAAGAAAACCAAGAGAAGAGGAAAGAAGGTGGAGACTCCCACCACATAATTAGAATCACCACACTATGCCATATTTGACGTAGTAGGCCACCCCACCCACATTTGCCCAGATTCGGACGAATTAAAACTAATCCTTAGCTGTGAGGTAGACATCGTGACACCATGTTCCTATGAAAAGGAACCTGCCACCAAAAGTCTAGGCAAAGCATTATGTACTAATCACGCATGCGCTAACTGCAGCAATTATGGGCACTATACCCATAATTTCCCAGAGATCCCATGATATAGGGATGCCTTACATTCCATCGAGTGATCCTACCAAGAGGATCCATCCACTCAGTCATCTGGAGACTAACCTCGCGTGATTTTGTACCTGCAGGAGGAGCGAGAATCGCTTGAAAGACTCTCATTTATATTTCCCCCTTTGATCATATGTTGCACGTTGTGCGATGAATGTGGTCACTTCTTCGAAGAATGCACAGCCCTAGAACTCATGCACATATGGCATCCTATAAAGCGCGTTTATTATGTTTTTTTTCAGGTAGTGCAATTCATATGTCCTTTATGTGCTGACAACCACATTTTAGACAATTTCCACTATATCCTTGATTTCACTTGCTACTAGCTAGTTTGCGCTTAGCCATAGTCCACCTCTCCTGAGAATATGGCTCAGAAACGGAATCTATGAATAGCTTTACAACTCAAAAAGATGTGACAAGTAGATCCATCCTCTTCCTCTCAGCTAAAAAGCGACCAATCAGGGAACCTTTAGTTACCCCCAACTGCTCTCTGTAGAAAATACCAACATGTGCATTATGTAAAATTCCCAATCATGTGGTCGCCACCTGCACTGACTTAGCAAAACTACTCTGCTAGTACCCAGAGACGCCACCAAATGAGCACGACAGTCACCCATATCTAGGCTATTTTCTAGTATTTCAGGGAAATCACCAGGAACAGTGTTGTACTTCTATTCCGCAAGTTTTTCCTCTAATTAATATGATACGTACATTAGAGAGTAAACAATACGATCTCCTCAAACGATATAGAAAGTAAAACACCCCTAGGGCAGCCACCCCACACCCACATCGGTGTGATGGGAAAAATAGGATGACACACCAACCAATCATGAAGTAGGTTAAACCTAAGATAACATGCATACTATGTGACATGATCAGCCACCGGGTCAATTAGTGCAGAGAACTGAAGCACCTCGCAAATAGTTTTCACACAGTCTCATCTCTCCCACAAAGACTTCTCTTTAACCAAGAGAAAATAATGCATACTCATTGTCGAATTTGTTCACACTTCCATCATACAATTAAATGTGATCCTCTCCCCAAGCTAAGAGCGGCAAGAGCAATGTTAAGTTTACGCTCCCCAAAATACCTTGACACACCCATGCGAAAAAATCAGAAATGGAAGCAGAAGCTCTTGTCTTCTACCACAGATCCTTTCCAAGTGTCCACATTTGGGACGAAGAAAAATGTTGATTCCCACACAATATACTCAGTTGGAAAAGTGGTACCATGCACCATTTGTACTAGCCATAACCATGAACCAGAGACATGCTCACTAATGGAAACATTCAGACATCTCTACACCCAAAACAATTTCCACAGACAGGAAATTGACCATCTTAACAAGGGATGCATCCTTGCGCTTACGCAAATTTCCATCACGGAGATTCTCCCCCCACCGAACACCGACAACACGATACACCATATATGATTCGTATCATCATGTATCAGAACTATTAATCGAGCTATCCACTCATCTGTCGTAGGTGTTGAGTCAGCTGAAACTACGAGAGTAGTTGTACCTATGATAGTGTAGACCCAATTTGTCTACACTTTATCGACTGCGTCTAGTTCCACCACGTCGACAATGGAATCCTTCTCATGCATATCAACCAACTCTGTGCGTATTGACCCTCTTCGGCACAGCCCTGTGTAGGATCAATCCCCCTTAGGGTCCCAAATTCATTCAGATGAGGACATCCTAGAAGCCATGACAAAGCTGGATTATCCATGGGATGCAATGCATCATCGTTCTTTTTTTCTCCACAAGAAAATGTTCAGTCTTGACAAGACAAAATAACAAGAGATCTATGCGATCGAATCAAAATATTTCCTCCAATCAAGGAAATTCGATTGGTTCAAGAATCCTATCCCGTCACCCGATGCATTCAAGGAAGGAAATATGTTGAACATCTCACCTACCGTCAAGGTGAACATATCCCAAAATCCTAGTAAGGTCGAAGAAATCTCATTGGGGGCAACGTGCTCTCTAGAAGAAATAAACTGTTATACCCAATATATCTTCGCGTGGGACTACTCAGAAATGCCTAGGCTTAGTCCCACTACTGTAGAGCACCATATTTACACTTGGCCTAATGCACCTTTAGTATGCCAGAAACAGCGGCAGCTACACCCATCAAAGGTAGAAGCAATAAAACAAGAAATCAGCAAGCTTCACAAATCCGAGTTTATCTACCCCATTGCTTACACATCTTAGGTTTCCAACCCTATTCCCGTCATGAAAAAATAGGGCACAATACGTGTTTGCACCGATTTTCGGGATATGAACAAATCATGTCCCAAGGAAAATTATCCCACCCCATTCATCGACCAGGTCATCCATGCTTGTGCTAGTCATGAGGCTCTCTCCTTTATGAATGGATTCTCTGGGTACAACCAAATTGAATTCCGCCATATAGACAGATACAGAACCGCATTCACCACCCCCTGGGGCACATTCACATACAAGGTAATGCCATTTGGCCTAATAAATGTTGGAGCCACCTTCCAGAGGGCCATGAACTATATATTTCATGATTTGGCACACCTTATCCTTGCCTACTTGGACGACCTGACCATCTGCTCCAAGAAGTGCTCAGACCATCTTGAGGATTTGCGAGTGGTATTCCAACGATGTCGACAATACAACCTACACTTGAACCCCTTCAAGTGTGTCTTCTATGTCACATTAGGAAGAATCATAGGTTTTATCCTGTCCCACCATGGGATTCACATGGACCCCCTCAAGGTCCAAGCCATCAAAGAGGTACCTCCACCTCGAACCCTCAGGAAACTACAAAGCCTACAGGGGAAGGCCAATTTTCTTAGGCGCTTCATCCCAGACTATGCCACTTGCGCTCAAGGGTTCTTGCGCATCCTTTGCTATGACATCCCGTTCAAATGGGATGATCATGCCCAACAAGAATTTGATGCGGTGAAAGAAACATTGTCTTCAGCACCGCTCATCAATCCTCCAGACTATGAAAAATATTGCATCCTATATCTTTCAGCTTCCGAGACTGCCTTGGCTAGAGTATTGATCCAGGAAGGCCCAGATGGGAAGGAGCACGTAATTTATTATGTTAGTAAAACCTTAGCAGGCCTAGCATTAAGATATGAGCCCAAAGAAAATACTGCACTATCATTAATACATGCAGTCCAAAAGCTTCCCCACTACATCATCTTAAAGACCACTAGGGTCATCGCGGATATTAATCCCATCAAATATCTACTCACGCGTTGCCTAATGAACCACAAGTATGCTTGTTGGATATTCATTCTCCAAGAATATGACTTACAGTTTCGCTCCTCTAAAATAAAAAAGGCACTTATCTTAGCAGAGTTCATTAGGAACCTCCCAAGAGATACCAAGGGATCACTAGTAAATCATTTGCTACCAGATGGACATCTCTTCTTCGTAGCAACCGACGACCCTTGGTATGGAGATATTCTTCTCTTCCTATGAACCCACAAGTTTAGAACTCATCTCACTCGAGATGACTATCAGCGCATTCGCCATCAAGCCCCCGTATATCTCCTCATGGGAGATATTTTGTACCGACGTGGCATTGACACCATTATATGGCGATGCCTTACTCACGACCAAGCGGAACAAGCCCTTAATGACTGCCATGGAGGAGATTGCAGCGACCACCACTCTGGGATGGCCACCAGCCAAAAATTCCTATGGGCAGGACATTTCTGGCCCTCCTTGTTTCTCTATTGCATTACAACAGTCAAGAGATATGAGCGATGCCAGTGCTTCACTCATAAATCATGAGTCCCTCCCGCTCCTCTGCACCCAGTCAATGTCGCCGACCCCTTTTTTAAATGGGGAATCAAATTCATGACTTTCAACCCCACATCGTCCGGAAATCATAAATACACCATAGTGGCTGTTGATTATTTCACCAAGTGGGTAGAATCCATGCCCACATATTACAACACTACAGAAATCATCGCTTCATTTATGTTTAACCACATGATTTCCCGGTTCGTCGTTCCCAAGGATTTAGTCTTCGACCATGGGAAACACTTCGAGAATGAAGTTTTCCATGAGCTATCCCACCACCTTAGATTCACCCATGAATTCACTTCACCATACTACCCCCAATCCAGTGGACAGGTAGAAGCTTTAAACAAATTCCTCAAAACTATGTTTCAATGCATGGTGAATAACTATAAAACCAACTGGCACCATATGCTTTTCTCTGCCCTGTGGGCATACTGCATGGCCATGAAAACATACACTGGTTTCACTCCCTTCCATTTGGTATATGGGGTCAAAGTAGTGATTCCCATAGAGCGTGAGATCCATAATTTACATTCCGCCATGGAACTCCTCGATGATACCCAACCTCTAGAACAACGTCTAGTCCAACTAGAGCTCATCAAAGAAATTCAAAGACACTCACTGCAACACAACGAGGCCCAAAAGTAATGGGTAAAATAATCATTTGACCGCCACATCAACCCTCGCTCATTTACCGAGGGAGAACTAGCCCTCTGCTATGATGTCGCAAAAGAAGCCCTAGGGCCAGGAAAGTTCGAAACCTTGTGGAAAGGACCATACATCATAAAAAATTTCGTCCTCAAGGGAGCGTACATCTTGAATGAATCGGATGGGACATGCCTCAACAACCCCGTCAATAGCCTTTACCTCAAGAAATTCTACCCATAAGGGCCAAGCAGGCCCTACCCTAGAGTCAACATGCACAAACCAAACCACTGTAAATTTTTGACCAAAATACTTGTTACAGAACGCGCTCGAGTGTCACAAATGGATTACCAACCTAACCCTTCAGATTTTTCGATGGATCATCACAATGGTCTCAAAGTTTAGCAGTAGACACCTGGGTCATCTATCACCCTGACCGATTACTACTCTGCACCAATGGTGTGTGCATCAGTTCAGAAACAAACAATCATGCAGAATATGATGTTTTTATCAGAATTATGTGTGACACCCTCCATCAAGGCATCCTCCATATACATATCTACCTTTATTCCCAGTTAGTAGTGTCGCAGTCAAACCAAAAATTTGGGATATGAGTGTCTGCTCAACTTACTGTTCCTAAATTGATGTCATAAATTGTCAACTAGGGCTAGTAAACTGTTGAAGTGAAGTGCACTATATGTGCCTCGGTATCTTCTTTCTACTTTGTTGTGTTTAGTGTTTTTCTAATGTTTTTGGTTTTTTTTTTTGTGCTAAGAGGAAAAGAACTAAATTGTTGGCAAAGAGAAGTTATTGGTCACACTAAAACAAAGCAAAATCTAATCTAAACTATGTATGGTACCTAAGTACAGAAAATGATAATTCACCAATTGAAAAGCTTGACAAGGAAAGTAACTCATAACATTAACTCAGTCCAATTCATTTCATTATAGGTATGTTGGAACAACTTGAGAAAAGGATAAGTTTGATGCAATGAGGTTCTTTTAAGTAAACAACAACTTACAATCACAGAGAAAATCTCATCCATAGTTAGAAATTTGTTGGAACACATTGAGAAAAGATTATCTACAACATAGTAAGGAAATCTATGCTAATTTAACTTATGACACTAAAATCAACTCATTCTGCAACTCAAAATGTTACTATTAAGCCTCATTCAAGGGTTAGAGATCTCTTAGAATAGCTTTGGAAAAAGGTTGTTTGTAAAATTATGAGAAATTTCAAAATAGTCAAGACCTCAAAATGATATTAATAATTCTTGTCCATATGATAAAAATGTGTTAGAAGAGACTAAGAACAAGAGCAGTTTGTAAATAATGAAGGCCTTTAAGTCGAATTTAACATAACTAGAATACAAGTAGCTAATAAAACTTTAAATGCAATGAACAGAACTGAACTAATACACAATTAACCTTTGAAATAATACAACTCTATCTCATTCAGTGTTAGTGATATTTTGGAACAATTCATGAGAACAAGATTGACTGCACTATTCGATGTAAGTAAGCATAAAACATGAAGTTCAGAAAACTGCGTAAATTAAGAACGAAACAGAGCTAAAGTTACTTATCTAAAAAATATTCACAAAGCCTTTCAGACAGTAGGGGCCCTCTACCATCAGATTGGCACATGAATCTACTCAATATTGCTTCAGATCATGTATTAAAGTTTTAATTCTTTCATTAATGGAAAACGCTTCAAAAACAGAGTATTACAGTCTTGGACAACTTAACAACAAAACATCAACTAACTAACTGTGTCTTGGTTCACCAAGTTATTTTTATAAACAAAATACATAACTGTCATTGAGAAGAAATAGGGATAGGTGTATTTTTCAATAAAAATTGAATTAGAACTCATGTTGAGGCCTCGTACTTTTCTGAAGACACCTGCAGAGTCCTTGTCTTGGTAGAAGTCTACTTCTTAGTTTTGGTTTCCTCCACGTGCATAACCACTTGCAGATTTTTTCACAAACTTCGTACAGGGCAAGGAATGATGTAGGTGAGTTCTGGAATTCAACCATATGCATTTTTCCTTTAAGTGACACCTGTAACCTGTGTGAACATAAAGATAGCTGCGGAATATGCGACTAGCTACAGAATGGCTGCATTCTGTAGCTAAGTCTAGTAAAAAATCACTACAACAACAAGACCACAAAAGTTTAGTAATTCAGTTATTGTATGCATTGTTAAAGTTACTTTAATCAATACTATTGATCTTTTAAGCCTATAATTGATAAAGGACAAAGGAAATGAAGTGAAATTTGGTGAAAGAAAATGACATCTTTGGGGCTCAACATACCCCCACTGCAAAGCTTTTGCATGTCCTCATGCAATTAATCCATGTATTCTGAAACTTCTGCTAGGAAATCTAATTTCCTTTTTCTGCTTTGCTTGATGTTCAGTGGCATCCGAGGCTTCCTTATGACTAATTTGAACCTCAGGTTTATAAGTTCCCTGCTCAACTTTTTATTTTTCTTCTTTAGCTTCTCACTAGTCTTGCACAATTTTTCCATTTGCAGAGAGAGAGTTGTGTTCATGTTACTCTTCAGCTTGACTTGTTCTCTTAAGATTTCATTTTCATTTTTTATGTGCCTATTAAGTACTTCCAGTTCATATTTATCCCTTCTCAGCACTTCAATGGAAGACTCTTGTGGGCTGGGAGTTATTCCTCTGTTTTTTGAGGCTCTCTTTGCCAATGACTCAACATAATTATAGATTTGTTGTTGTGCTGGGTCTACCTCCGGAGTTCTTCTATCAAGATCCTCTTCGTACTGGTACTTAGGAAATCTATCAGTTGGTGTCTCTTCATCCTCAATATCTATGATTCCCATTTGTTTAACCCCTATTTTCTTTAATATGCCTCTAAGCCTATGGCTTTGTCTTAATTTAAATGGTCTCTCACCTCTCTCCTTGGCATACTTTCTTATTATCTTCTCCTTTTAAAGTTGTTTCTTAATTTCAGCCAATTTTTCAGAGATAATCTCCTCAGTGTCTTTTTGTATGGATTTACCAATTTTAATTTCAACAGATTTGGAAATTTTTCCTCTCCTGCTTCTTCTTGCAAGTTTGTCTTCAGATGGAGTTTCTTTAGGTTCTTCAAAGTGATTCCTCAAGAGGAACTCATCCCAATTGTCTCCCACCTTTCTCAAATGATTCTCAATTAGGATTTTAACTAGGCCATAGTGATACAAGGTGGTTTCTAAGAATTGAACCCTTTTTTGTACATTAGAAGCCATAGTCTTAAGGCTATGGAGTAAGAAAAAGGGTAAATTGATTTCTTCATCTAGGAAATGCATCATAAGCCGAATATGATAAACATATAGGGTGCCAAACCTTCCTTCACAAGTTATAAACTTTTGCAGAATTAACAACATATTTTTCCACGTATTGTTTAAGGCTGAACTAGGAATGCCTTTCTTGAAAACTGAGATATCCATAACTGGGGTTTTGAGCATCTGCCTCCATTCCTCATTGTGAAATTATTTGTTTTTGAAACATCGTTCACCTTGCCTTGGTAATTCTACTGCTTCTGCAATGAAGGATTCTGTGATAGTGAATTTGACATCACCTATTTCAACTTCTGACCCGTTGAAGGACCGGGCAAATGTCTTGGTAACCTCCTTATGGAATCCATTGAAATTTTCCAAAAAATGTAGCCACCCCACCTACTGTAACATTTCTCTAATTTGTGGGTAACCCTCTAGGTATTTTGTTCTGACTGGTTAAGATCTTACAATGAGTCCCATGGTTCCTTTTCTCAATCTTCAATTTACTGCTCCGTAACTGCTCTCCTATTCATGATAAAAATGGCTGTAGAAAGTTGTTTTCACCCCAGAGATGAATTCTCTATTTTGTAGACAGGAATTGGCTACGGAAAAATGGCATGAATTGGTTACTGAATGAGTGAAATACGGTGAGGGTAAATTACACGAAAAATGAGTTTGAGAGATATCATGGAGTGAAAAACTGCGGAAAAATCTCGTGAGAATTTCAAAATCATCACTGAATACTTCGGGTTAGTGACGTGACCTAATAGGTCACTTCAAGTACTAACCATTAATTTTCAATAAATGATGATTTGATATGGCGGAATGGAAGGGATTTGTCCATGAATTTTATGAAAGGCTTAATAGACTTGATCAACACGAATAATCAAAATAACTTTATGAAACATACATATAACTTAACCATACTATAACTTTCATAATATGCTATCATAATAATTTCACAAGTTACCTTAGCCCTTCTTTTTATTTTTGTGGTTTTTAATATGCTTTGTCTTCCTTTGAAAATCATTGATCTTTCAGTCTTCATAATCCCTTTTATTTTGCTTGTAGACATAGGTGTGCAGGATCAATTTGCTGCTGAACAAGTGGTTGCTGGATAGTTGTCTGTAGGATATCTGGCTGCAGAATGTTTGTCTGGCTGCAGAATATACCTGTAGAATCTTTGAAACATGAAATGAAATGATTTGAAACATGGATGGAGTGTAGTATGAAATGAAATAAAATGGATCATGTAATATGGTGGAATGGAGCATGATTGGAGTGAAATATAATGGAATGAAATGGATCATAGATGTAAAATGGAATGAAATATGAAAAGTGGCCTACAACTTATGATTTGAAATACTGAATTGCAGAAAGAGATCAAATTTAAAAATCTGAAATGAAAATGAGGTGGACCATGGAATGGAGTGAATGAAGTATGGATGAATGGAGTGAATGAAATATGAATGAAGTGAGACATGATGGAGTGAAATGGATCATAAGTGGAATGGGCCTGCACTTATGATTTTATGATAGTTTCTTACAGGAAAAGAAAAAATTTGAAAAGCTAAAGTGTCAGAAGGATTCTGATTTTCAATTTATCTTTTCTGTATAAACATGCTAATTAGTGATTAGTTTTCATGTTTATACTTTATTTTATTTTTATTTTTTATTTTTTTTTAAGCATCTGAATTCAGAAAATTCAATTAAGTTGATGAATAAGAAGGATTCTTCTTCATTAACTTCACATCAATGTTCTCCTGGAATCTCTTGACTAATTCTTCTCTTGAAAGTGGCTTATGATACAACTTCAATCTATGACCATTTACAAGAAAAGTGACCTTATCTTCATCTATTGTCCTGATTTTTATTGCTCCATTGTCAGAAAATTTCACAATTTCATATGGCCCAAGCCAATGTGTTTGGAATTTGCCTTGAAAATCTTTGAACTTTGAATCAAACAAGAGGGCCTAGTTACCTTCTTTGAATTTATTTTCCTTAATTTACTTATCATGCCATCTAGTCCTTTGTTGTTGGACTATATTTGTTCTCTGGACTGCATCCTGTCTGATCTCATCCAATTCATTAATCTGCTCCAACCTATGCTTTTGTGCTTCTGTTAGATCAAGTCCTAACTGGATTTCCATTTTAAAAGTTTGAATCTGAAACTCTATGGGAAACAAGACTTGTTTTCCATAAACAAGTTCATAAGGAGTATGACCTGTTGTGCTTCTCCATGTAGTTCTATAGCCCCACAAGGCTTCAGGAAGCCTGTCTGCCCAATCTCTTCTATGTAAATGAACAGTCTTTGTTAGTATCCCTTCAATGACCTTATTAGTAGATTCCACTTGACCATTTGCTTGTGGATGATAGGGAGTAGATTCTCTATGTCCGATTTTGTACCTCTCCATCATTTGTTCCACTAGCCTTGATGTGAATTGAGCTCTTTGATCTGTAACAATTTCTCTTGGGACACCAAAACGAGTAAAAATATCCTCAAAAAGAAAATTAACTACAGATGCTTCAGTAGCATAAAGTAATGGCTTGGCCTCTACCCATTTGGTAACATAATCAGTGCAAACTAATATATATTTATTTTGTCTTGATGGAGGACTAATAGGTCCTACAAAATCTAAAGCCCATTTCTCAAAAGGTTCAATATGCACCTAAGGCTGCAATGGCATCTCACCTGAAGGAGAAGGTTTCCCTACCCTTTGGCAGCTGTCACACCTTTTGACATACTCTTTAGCATCTTTAAAAAGGGATGGCCAATAGTATCCTAAATGAAGGACCTTATAAGCTATCCTTTTATTAGCAAAGTGCCCGCCACAAGGTTCATCATGACATGCCTTGAGGATCTCAGGCATATCATCTTCTCGAACACATCTCCTAATGATAAAATCTGGACCTGTTTTGTATAACTCATTAGCAACCCATGAATATTTTTCACTGTCATAAATGATATTTCTTTTGTCTCTTGCATTCATTATTGAAGGAAATTTCCCTGAAACTAAATAATTAGCAATGTCAGCAAACCAAGGATTTTGAGTAGAAATTGCAAAAAGATATTCATCAGGGAATTGATCTTCAACTGGAGTATTATCTTTGATGTTTTGGAGTCTAGATAGGAAATCAGCTACTGTATTTTGTTTCCCAGGTCTGTCTAGAATGGTAATGTTGAATTCCTGTAAAAGCAATAACCATTTTATGACTCTGCCATTAGTAATTTATTTGTTAATTAGATATTTAATTGCAAAGTGATCTGTGTGAACAAAAGTTTCATAGCCTGTTATATAGTGTCTGAATTTATTTATGGCATAAACAACAGCTAAGAAATATTTTTCAGTTACAGTATAATTTAACTCTGAAGGAGTCAAATTTTTACTTGTATAGTATATGGCATAAGGAATCAGGTCTTTTTGTCCCAATACTGGTCCTAAAGTTGTATTTGAGGCATCTGTTGAAATATGAAAAGGTAATTTCAAGTTAGGTCCCCTTAAAATAGGTGCTTCAGAGATTTTTGTTTTCAGGATCTCAAAGGCTAACTGGCAATCAGGATTCCACTTGAATTCACAGTCCTTGGTAAGTAATTTGAAAAGTGGAGATGCTATCTTAGCGAAGTTTTCTATAAACCTTCGATAATATCCTGTAAATCATAGAAAACTCCTAACATCTTTTTGACAACTTGGAACAGATAAGTTAGAGATGACTTCAACTTTTGACTCATCAACTCTAATCCCATCCCTTGAAATGTGATGCCCCAAAACAATTCCTTCAGTAAACATCATAAAACACTTCTCATGACTTAGTGAAATATTTTCTTCTTTACATCTTTTTAAAAAAATTTCCAAGTTTGCTAAGGCTTCTCCAAATGTGTTTCCATAAACTGTGAAATCATCCATATATGCCTCTAAACAATCATGTATTAGATCTGAAAATATTCCTAATATTGCCCTTTGAAATGTTGCAGGTGCATTGCATAGTCTAAATGGCAATGCTTAGTAAGCATAGGTACCCCAAGGACAGGTAAATGTGGTTTTATCTTGATCTTCAAGTGCCACTTGAATTTGGTTATAACCACTAAACCCATCTACAAATGAGAAGTACTTTTTTCCAGCTAATGTATCTAACACCTGATCTATGAAAGGTAGGGAAAATGATTTTTAAGAGTAGCTTTGTTTAATTCCCGGTAGTCAATACACACCCTCCATTTACGATTTTCCTTTGGCACAATTACCAAAGGAGAAACCCACTGACTATCTGAAATGGGATAGACAAATTTGACATTTAACAATTTCTGCAATTCTTCTTTAACAATCTCCCTAAGATTTGGATTCATCCATCTCTGAGGTTTTGTGATTGGTTTACAATTTTCCTCTATATAGATGTGATGAGTGCAAGTCTTAGGACTTATCCCTTTCATATCAGTGTACTCCCATGCATATGCAGAAGAATGTCTCTGTAATATCTTGACTATATTTTCTTGTTGAGATTTCTCTAGGTTCTTGTTTATGTTTAAAGTTTTACCTGGAAATATCTCAATTGCAGAGCTACCAAATTTATCCATGGAATAAAGAGACATCTGTCTTGGGGATAAAAGCTCAATGTTGGATTCTTCTTGAAATTTTTCATGTTTGTATTCCGAAGAGGATTCAAAATTTTCTAAGGTATTCAGAATCTGGTTATCTTCACTAATTTCTGAAATTGTGAAGAGAGGTTGTATGTCTTCTTCATCCTCAATCCATTGAGTATCATATAATTCTGTAATTGTTTTTGCTGGAGCATACAAGGTAAATTTCTTGGTTGAACTACCATCATAGATGTACATATCACCGGATCTACAACTAATGAAAGCATCAGCTGTAGCTAACCAAGGTCTTCCTAATATAATAGGATGTCCTCCTAGATTATTCTTAGGAGTCAATATCATAAAATTCACAGGATACTCTCAAGAATCTAGGGACACTGGAATGTCTTCTATTACCCCATCAAGTTTAATCATAGATCTGTCTGCTAATTGTAATAATGTGGGTGTAAAAAGAAGATTAGGAAGCTTTAGTTTATCCATGATTTGTATACTTATGATATTGATTGCTTCTCCTAAATCAATAAGTGTGTTTTGAATTTCAGTTCCATTGATGTGTATTTTAACAACTAGATTTCCTGGGTCTAGATACTTTGGAATGGAAATCTTACCCATCATGATATCTGCTATTTTTCTTGCCAGTTGAATTTTCTTTATCTCTTTGATTCTTTTTCCTGTTTTTTTCATGCTCAACTCCTTTATTGTTTTTGCTAAGATTGGAATTTCCTTGATAGCTTGTAATAATGGGATCTTAATACAAACATTCCTTATCTCATCTAGGAAATCATAATTAGGCACCATAATTTGTTTTTCTACACCCCTATCAATTTGTAATATTTCTGGAAAGGGAGGTGTAGAGGTGGATGTTGATGGCTGCTCTAATATAGGAGTTGAAATTATTGGTTCTTTTTGTTTTGATTTTTCAATGTTTGGGGCTTGAGAATATGTGTTCTATTCAATACTTTTATTCACCCGTAGAGAATCTTCCTTAGAATTTTTTTCTCTTGTATGATTACAGAAGGTTTCCTCTTTTCAAGTATTCTTCCAGACCTAAGTTGAACATCATTATGGTCTAAAGGAGTAATCAAATAGGTTGGAAACTGTTGGCCTTCTATCATGTATGTGTTCTGAGGATCTTTATTGTTGGGATTTGATATGGGTTGGGCAGGTAACTGATTTTTTTTCTGAGGAAATGGTAATGGAAGTGGTGGATTCTGAGGATTTTGTTGAATATTTTGTTGAATATTTTGTTGAGGAGGGAAATTTGGATATGGTGGATAGGATGGTGGATATTGATAGTACTGAGAGTATCTTCCATAGGGATTTTGTGCTCCTTGTGCCCAAGTTTGAGATTGATTTTGGAATTGGGGCCAAGGTTGCTGCCAAGAATTCCAATTTGGTGGGGGTTGATTATACAACTGATCATGGAATCCTTGTGTTTGAGGTCCTTGCCAAGGCCTTCTAGAGACAAAATTGAGAGATTCTGTGGAATTTGTAGGGGTTTCTTCTTGAAAGACAGCTTTAAGACCAGGAAGTGAAGGACAACTCTTGCTCTCATGTTTTTCTGAACAAATTACACAAGTCTCTACTACTTTTGCATTCAAAGGGCACTCTCTCAAGGCATGATTCTTTCTACATTTGGGACAAAAGATTTCTAAGGCATCAGATTCAACTTTTTTCTTGTTTTGTAACTTGAGGGTGTCTATTTGCTCACTAAGACTCCCTAAAATGTCAGATTTGAATTCATCAAGCATATGTCCTATTTCTGCCCTACTTACTGTCCTAGAAGCAGACTTACTTGCCCTTGCAAGAGCAAGGTCTCTTGGTCCTTTTACAGTTTTAGATTTCCCTCTTGAAAGGTTGATACATAATTCAGCTATTTCAGGTAATGTGAGATGAGATATATCCCCTTTTCCCATCATATTAAGGATATCTAACCATTCATCCCTAATTGTCTTCAACAAGAGAGCTTTCAAAGTATCTTGGTCTAAGTTTTCCATTTTTTCCCTCTTGATGTTATATTTAAACCTCTCCAACAAATCTTCCATATTTTCATCCTCTTTTTGTAGCATTTTAAACACTTCCTCCTTATGGTTGACTGGCATACAGTAATCCAAATACCTCTTTATAAATGCATGTTTCATGTTTTCCCATGTCCTAATAGAACTGTTGATCAAACTCATAAACCATTTTAATGTTGCTCCTTTCAATGTTGAAGGGAATAGTTTAAGTTTTTGGGAATCTTGTAAGTAATCATAGGTTCTATACAGAACTTCAAATTCAAATAGGAAGGTTTTAGGATCTTCACTTTTGAGTCCATTAAAGTTTGGAAGGACAGAGGGTGAAATTTTTTTCATAGTTGCATTGGTTTCTTTATCTACTATAGGAAACCCAAAAGAGCTTCCCATTTCCCTTCTACCTCTTTCTCTGCCTCCTTCTTCACCTCTACCTCCTTCTCCTTCTACACTTCTACCTCCTTCTCCTCTACCTCTACCTATACCCCCTCCAAATAGTGTATGTTCTTCATTAAAGACTCCTCCTCCCCCTTCTTCTACCATGGTTGATTCTCCTATGGAAGTGGAAAAGTTTATGTCTCTAGCAGGGATTCTTAAATCTTCTTCTAGGACAGATTCAGTGGATGAAGTGGAAGGTCTCTCTAATGGAATATCTGATCTTAAGCCTTCTATAATTATGTGATCAGTATAGTATGGGATGTGGCTTTTATTTGGAAGTGTGCTGCCTCTTGGTCTTGGTGGGACAAGTGGTGTTCTAGGAATCAAGCTTCTCCTTCTTATGAATCTACCCCTTGAGTCTCTTTCTCTATGCATATCATTGTTTTTGGGAGGTAAGAAAAAAGGCTACCTAGTTACACTTCCATGACAATGGCGCCAAAATGTCTGCTGAACTTAGTGTTCCTAAATTGATGTCATAAATTGTCAACCAGGGCTAGTAAACTATTGAAGTGAAGTGCATTATATGTGCCTAGGTATCTTCTTTCTACTTCGTTGTGTTTATTATTTTTCTAATGTTTTTGGTTTTGTGTTTTTGTGCTAATAGGAAAAGAACTAAATTGTTGGCAAAGAGAAGTTATTGGTCACACTAAAACAGAGCAAAATCTACTCTAAACTATGTATGGCACCTAAGAACAGAAAATTCTAATTCACCAATTGCAAAGCTTGACAAGGAAAGAAACTCATAACATTAACTCAATCCAATTAATTTCATTAGAGGTATGTTGGAACAACTTGAGAAAAGGATAAGTTTGATGCAATGAGGTTCTTTTAAGTAAACAACAACTTACAATATCACAGAGAAAATCTCATCCATAGTTAGAAATTTGTTGGAACACGTTGAGAAAAGATTATCTGCAACATACTAAGGAAATATATGCTAATTTAACTTATGACACTAAAATAAACTCATTTTGCAACTCAAAATGTTACTATTAAGCCTCATTCAAGGGTTAGAGATCTCTTGGAATAACTTTGGAAAAAGGCTGTTTGTAAAATTATGAGAAATTGCCCAAAAGTCAAGACCTCAAAATGATATTTCTAATTCTTGTCCATATGATAACAATGTGTTAGAAGAGACTAAGAACAAGAGTAGTTTGTAAATAATGAAAGCCTTTAAGTCGAATTTAACAGAACTAGAATACAACTAGCTAATAAAACTTGAAATGCAATGAACAAAACTAAACTAATACACAATTAGCCTTCGAAATAATACAGATCTATCTCATTCAGTGTTAGTGATATTTTGGAACAATTAATGAGAACAAGATTGACTGCACTATTCGATGTAAGTAAGCATAAAACATGAAGTTCATAAAACTACCTAAATTAAGAGCAAAACAAAGCTAAAGTTACTTATCTAAAAAATATGCACAAAGATTTTCGAACAATAGGGGCCCTCTACCATTGTATTGGCACACGAATCTCCTCAAGATTGCTTCAGATCATGTATTAAAGTTGTACTTCTTTCATTAAAGGAAAATGCTTCAAAAACATAGTATTACATTCTTGGACAACTTAACAACAAAACATCAACTAACTGTCTCTTGGTTCACCAAGTTATTTTTATAAACAAAATACATAACTTTCATTGAGAAGAAATAGGGATAGGTGTATTTTTCAATCAAAATCAAATTAGAACTCCTGTTGAGGCCTCGTACTTTGCTAAAGACACCTGCAGAGTCCTTGTCCTGGTAGAAGTCTACTTCTTAGTTTTGGTTTCCTCCACATGCATAACCACTTGAAGATTTTTGCTCAGACTTCGTAGAGGGCAAGGAATGATGTAGGTGAGTTCTGGAATTCAACCATATGTTTTTTTCCTTTTAGTGACACCTGTAACCTGTGTGAACATAAAGATAGCTATGGAATATGCGACTAGGTACAGAATGGCTGCATTCTGTAGCTAAGTCTAGTCAAAAATCACTACAACAACAAGACCACAAAAGTTTAGTAAGTCAGTTATTGTATGCATTCTTAAAGTGACTTTAATCAATCCTATTGATCTTTTAAGCCTATAATTGATAAAGGACAAAGGAAATGAAGTGAAATTTGGTGAAATAAAAGGACATCTTTGGGGCTCAACAATGAGATTCACATCTATTTAGAAAATAATTACGTGAAAAATATTAGGGAGGGAATTTTACTACATTACATTCACACATGTACCAAGGAGTCAAAACCAAACATTTGACCACATAGCTAACAATATTCTCTACTAGAATGCATCTGAGATTAACCATCATACATAAAAAAAAAAAACATAGAAAAAATAAATATCCATGAGCATAACATAATCTATAATTCGAAATAGGGGGCACACCATGTAGAGCCGCAAAAAATATCTCTCATATATATCAAAATGTATGTGTCTGAGTACAAAAAATAGTGTCTTTGACCCAAAGGTTAGCCCAAAAAATACACATATCAAGTCAACAAAAATAGGGGGAAACATCCTCATAATGGGTGCTTTCCTCGTGTACAAAAATGACTCTAGGGTGGTGCTCCCCCAGGTGGGGCACTTGGACCCACTGCCACTGTCAATACTGAGACCGCCACCTGACGTAAAACTAGCCGATAAACCCTCTTCCGGGCCATCAAGGTCTCTAGCCATACATCCTCAAGGTCATCCAGAAAGCCTTGAGTAGGCATCCCTTGGGTCAAGTGATCCACTCGACCCCAGGCATCCTCTAAAGCTGCCACCTTCTCGGTCAACTCAACAACATGAGCCTTTGTTGCATCAGCATGAGCTCACTCAATAGCAGTCTCAGCAACAGCTGAGCTGCTACCCTCCCCCAAAGGGTCAGCCTCACCACCTGGTGCTCCACCCAAAGGCTAGGCAGGAGCTCCTCCCTACCCCCTAAGATATCCTCGAGGTCACCAAATTTTTTGGTGCCCAACCAACCGAGCCACCAGATGACCAACCTCGCCAACATCCGCAAGAGTAACCAAAAATATGTCAGTGTTATCATAATACACATATAAACATAAATAATCAAATAAATGTAGAAAACACAAAGACGTACCTGCTCACCCCCAAGTGTATCCACTAGGAAGACCCATCTCTGGATCCCCTCGAAATTCCATCCCTTCATAAGGGAATGGCAGGAACATCTGAGAGTTTTCCTCAAACCAAGCCTCAGTGGTGGCATTCCAATAATGCCCCACCCTACCACCACCTCCTTGAGGCATCACGGGAGCCCACGTCCTCATGAAAGGCTCCTGTAACCCCCAGTAGGTAGCACCACCATAGGTCTCAGTAGCACCACCCACTCATACATAATGCTGGATATGATGTTGGAATAGGTAAATACCTTTGATCCATCTAGGACGTTAGAAATTTGTGCCAACATCTCGTCGTAACAGAAATGGGAAAAGTCAAAAGAGTGCCTGACCCTCAGCCGGTGCAAGATACCGATCTACGGACTTGACGCCCGATGAGGAGCAGAGGACCCTCCCAGTAACACAATGGCCACTAAAGCACACTTCTTGTCCAAGTCCAACACTGTAGCAATGGCTATACACCCCTCCATAAGGGGCGTCCTGCTACAATGACGTACCCGAAACCAATCAAGATCCACCCTCCCAGAAGGAAGTGGATACCGAAGTGCCTCACCCTGAGGCAACGACCTAGACACAAAGTAGATATGCATCTTAGGATAGATAGTGAGGTCGCACCCATGCAGCATCATCACCTTGCACCTGTAATATTCCAAAATTTGCATGTAGCAAATTGGAATATTAATTTTTGCTTATATCATCTAGGAGGTGAATAAAATGGGTGAAGAGACCCATAAGTAGGAATAAATCCCTCATAGTGTTAAAGGGATCTATGGAGTAGCTTTATTTTTCACCTTCCAGTGTGAAAAGGGGCAAACGCATGAGGACAAGGTCAAGTTTGACCAAGTCAACATCACTGCCTAAAAGGGTGTGGATTGTTTGGGAAGACAATGCAGTTTGAGAGGGAGGAAGATCACTTGTGGAAGAAACCCTAATGTGTGGGGTCCAGGGAAAAGATACATTCACTTGCATAAAAGGAGGAAGAGGCAGCCATAGAGAGACATATTTGAGTATTTGATTTTGGTCTAGAAAACTATTTGTAGTCTCCAGTTGTTTAGCTGAGTCACAGTGCTGTTTAGCAGGAGGGATTCTTGTTTAGGATTTCATCTCCTTCTTGAGAGGCCTCTTGAAGGATTGCACTTCATTTCTCCACATCTAGGCTCAAGGCCAAAGCCACTTCCTTTAGTCACTACATTATTTCTATTAAAGTATAACGTAGTGTTGCAGGGTGTTGCAGTGGAGGGTTCCACAACACCATTCCTTGGCTCATCTTTCAGAGGAGGGAGCTTCTAATCCTCGGGAAGGTTAGTGAGGAAGGTTTTCTAGAGCTAATTTTCATATCTTGGCATCAGGCCAAGCATCTCCCATCTATTACAGTGCAGTCCCTCTCCTTGACTGTGTTATTTCAGTGTGTATCTGCAGTGGGGGTTTGCACCACTATCTTGAAGGGTGAGATTTTCAGTGCTAGGATCAACCTTGCACTTGGAAGATCCATTGGAGGAGGTTACTTCAGATTGGACATAGTATTCAACCATCTCCGCCTATTTCCAGTTTTTAGTTGCAACTACTACCCAGCAACTCTGACATTTCTGTAGATTTTCCATCTGTATATATATTTCTGCCAATCCTTCTAAGGATTGTTGTACCATTTTTTTCGGGGGTTGAGAGCATGCTCCTCCACATTTATTAAGCTGATATTGTCATATCATTGTATTTTCATTTATCATGTTGTAGTATTCTATATAAACTATGCAGTCATACCTTGGAGACTCTTGTGTAGCAGTGTTTTCTCATGATTTATGTACTAGTTTCTTGAGGCTGATCATTACCTCTCTTGAGTAGCTTTTTCCTCAAGATATTGTACACATATTTTGCTGCTATGATCTAATAAGATGGCTATGAGTTCTTCTAATATTTTATAAAATTGATGCAACCCTGCTCTTTCATTATTGTGTTGCATATTGTTGGATCTCCACATTTGGAATATCTTAAGATATTCTCGATAGTGTAGAATTTCTCGTTTTTGGGATATTACAGTGGTATCAGAGCTAAAATCTTGGCTCAGCCTGTGAGTCTCAGCCAAAGGAGGATGGGATTTATCTCATCATATTTCAGATCCATGAAGAACCTCCCTAGGGAGGATAAGCAGAAAGAAGAGGAAGGACCTTGCACTTCCTACTCACATAGAAAAGGAGACAGAGAGATGAGCAGGAAAAAGACTGCATATTTTGGAGGAGAAAAAGGGGATAAGCTTACAAAGCTTTTTCCTAAATCTGTACAAAATATTCATGAAGATTTCAAGAAGATAAGGAGGGAGATGTATGAAGAATCTCTGAAAGAGTTTGAATCTAAAGCAAACTCTATATTTTCATATGAGGAGTGTGAGCAAGAAGCCACACACTTTAACACACATCACAGTCACATGCCCAGGATTTCCAAGAGAGAGATGGAAAGAGGAGAAGAGGTTGCTAGGAGGGAAAATCTTAGTGATTTCCTAAGAGAGTATGAGTCTCAAACTCAGAAATGCCGAGATCATATCAATTTTTCATAGTTCTGCAAGATCAAGGTGAAGGGAAGAGAGCAGCATGATATATTCCTTCTATCTACCTTTGAAAGTTCACCTACATGTTCAACCAAAGCTTGGGTTGAAGAGCTAGATACCTTCTTGCAGCAACACCAAATCCCTGAACATGAAGCCATCAAATTTGTAGCACTGCATTTGAGAGGTAAGGCCTATTCTTGGTGGATCTTTGAATACTTTCTTTGAAAAATGTAAAGACTACATCTTATGCAATTTTAAATTAGGCCTTAGTGAAAAGATTTGGTAGGAGGATTCATGAGACACACATGGTGGAGCTAAACACAAGAAATCAAACAAAAGCCTTGCATGAAAACGCAATTCCACTTCAGAAAACCATGGAGGAGGCTGAAAACTTGCACCATACCTTGTTGGAAGAATGGCTTTCATATCACACCTTTGAGCAAGAAAGCATGGATATCTCTTTTTCAAAGAGGGATCCAATCATTGGGAGGTTTCCCATTCATGTTGCAGATATTGAGGGAAACAACGTTGTTTCATCTAGAGATTATATAGTGCCTCATGTAGATGAAGGAGGAGCTCTTGCTCCAAGTAGAGGGATTCTTTCATCTTTGCAAGGAAGTCCCCAAGATCTCATGTGTGGATATCAAAGCACAACTCATGATCTACATGTGCCATTGATGAGGAGGTGTGCAACCATGGACACATAAGGAGGAGGTAGGGAGGAGAACCAACATCAGGAGATGAGATGTACACACCCCTATCCACTTTAGGAGGTTGATGCACCCAAAGAGAATACTGGATTGTGTATTAAGGGCATGGACAGAGTTGTCCATTCATATATAGAGTCATCTCCTGATGATGATGTCTCATTGCATGGAGACATTTCACCAATGAGACCACTGGATCAGCAGAGGAGGATGGATGCTTCACCAATTGAGGCACCACTCATTGAGTTCAGAGGAGTGGGGACCTTGGGAGAGCTTGTTATAGTTCTGGGAATCTTGGGTAGACTCAAGGAGAGAGGAAGCATTCTCTCAACATCATCATTACCCACTTCCATTTCATATTTTGTGCTGTGGCAGATGCAGCAGGGGAAGGATAGCAGCCTTCCAACTTGCATCTTTGGCATGAGAGATGCCAAAGGATAGGAGAACCATATGCCAAATTTTCTTCATGATAGTACATCAGTGCTGTCACTATGGAGGATAGATCCATATTAGAAATCCCAGATATTGGTGGATTATTCCAAGGATCTTTCTACTTGTATGATTTTGGATGGCCAAGTGCATGAGGAGGGATACTCAATCGGAGATGAGGTCATCTACTATCATGGTAGGATATTCTTTCCTAGAGCTTCCAAGATCAAGGAGAGGTTGCTACAAACAGCTCAGAAAGATTTCCTTTTCAGCCACACCTATTCTATGAGAGCATACCACACCATCATGGAGGGGTATTTTTGGAAAGGCTTTGGGGAGGAAATATATCAACATTTGAGGAGATGCATGGATCATGTGGAGATAGAGGAGATACATAACTCTTTGCAAGAGTTAGCACAACCACCTCTTTTCTCTTTGAGGATGAGAGGAAACTCACCTATGAGCCACTCCCTTTGCATGATCAAAACATATGGTAAGGGTTTTGATTGTTTACATGATGATTTCTCTAATGTATGTATGTACCCCTTAACCATATATGTTCAGGATGTTTCTCCAAGGAGGAGCATTATTTGTTTTAGGCTTCATGGTATTCTTGAGGTCATAAGCATGATTGATGGCCATTCCCTAGGAGGACTTGGTGAAGAAGTATATTATGGAGGACATGCTTATTCTACACCATGCATCATTCACTTCCTCCATACTTATGAGGAGATTGGGGCAGTAGGCAAGTGGTTGAGAAACCACCGATTTTATGAGTCTCTATTACAGTTGAGAGTCAAGCTACGTTGGTTACATTTGAGGGACAATTTTCCTTCTCACTTTTTACACATGGCAGCAAGCATGATTGTCATTTTTGCTCCCTATGGTTCTATTTTTTTTGTCTTTATGAGGAGCTTTTTGGGGAGAGAGACACATTGGAAGGATGTGTCCTTTGCGAGAGAAATTCCTCACACTTTTTGCACTACATCTTCTAAGGGGAGCATGGGATATGACATGGTCACCTTAACAACACATTTCTTTCATTATGAGGTGAGCCATATGATGGATGTGATTCCATATGATGATGGTCTCCAACTCATCATATATGGAATGGTTTGGGCCATCCTGATTTGCAACATTGGAGGAGAGGTCTTTGGAGATCTAGTCCTCATCTTGCCACTTAAAGGAAACCTTATTGCATCCCAAGATCAGCCAATGCTCTACACTTATCATAAGTGGAGAGATGGATAGCGTGGGGTATGCCACCTTGCCTACCATATGCAGAATTTCATCCCACCTATTTTGTCGGAGCCAAAAGTGGAGGATGGTTTCCATGAGTTTCCTAGTTGGGCACTGACTCATTTTTCTTGGCTAATAGATTGGGGATGGAGGATCCATATGGGAGAGATATTTCCCATTAGATTTTGGATCCTATTCCTTAAGGGGACCTCTAGACATCACTTTGTTATCATGTTGAGTATTTTATCTTTACATGATGATAGCCTGATAGCTGACTTGCATGCTGAGGAGGAGTAATGTGGGGACTTGATTAATGAGATAGCATCTCTCTACTTGTAGGATGTAATTTTCCCACTTAGCCTTAGCTAAGAGGAAAATTCAATTTTGTTTTAATTTATGTTTCATGAATAAATGAATAAAGGAGGACATGTAAAACTCCTAAAAAGCCTGAATAAATCAATGCCCATGTGAATAAAGACAAATCAGGGCTATGTAAATAATCACTTGCAGGTGTGAAAGAGGTTCAAGCTAAAGACTGGGTTAGCCTTGACCAAATCAACAACGCTGTCTAGGTTCATTGCATCTCCCAAAGGGACAGTGTAGTTCTAGAAGGGAGCCTTTAATGTGAAAAGGGCTAACTCATCAAAGTGGTTTAGGGTTTGCAAGAGCTTTCTCATCTTATAAAAGGAAAATGAGGATGGAAAGAGAAGGTTGTTGATGGATCATATTTCTGAGTATTTTTCTGCTTAGACAAATACCATTCTCTAATGTTGAGTGGATGATTGTATCTGGAATTCCTATGCAGGAGTTTCATTTATTCCTTTGATGATTCAAGGAGGAAATTTTGCTGAAATGAACCACTATCATTCTTGAGGCCAAGCTCCTACTTACATTGGCAGTGTTGATCCATTGAGGGTTTTGATGTCTCTGCAAGCTGGAGCAAGTGGTGATCTAGATCTGCATAGATCTAGTGTATTTTGAGAGCCTCTCTCCATGGAGTGGGTCCTTTGACCTCCTGGAAGAGTGTATCATTTCTTGTACTTCATATCTGCAATCATTCAATATTTTTCTATGTCTCTTGAGCTACAGCGCTGTCCCACTGGGAAAACTGTGTTATTTATGTATGAGGGTTTGCAGGTTGTCTTGCTCATAGTTTAGATAAGAGATCTCTTGTCTTGAGCTTTGCCTCCCACTTGGTGATCCATGGATTGGATTTCTTATCTATGTTATGTTTAGATCTGATCCATTGTAATGAAATGATATATTCAAATTTTTACTGTAGCAGTTTCTAGATCTGCAACTTGTTTCTCATATCTACTCTTATTCATGCATGCTTTTGTCAAAATTCCAAGTGGATATTGTAGAGAAAACTATAGAGATTCCAGATCTGATATAGATTTGATATTTTTTCCATATATATGCTCTGGATATAATTTTTAACTTACATCTGCTGAACCTCCTGAAAAATAACTCTATTGAAGCATTTCTACAAATATACATGTGCTCCTGCTCTCTTTTTTGAAGATTTATTGTTGTATTGGCTCATGATTTCTACTATATAATGAAAGATATTTATCATAATGATTATTTTCTGTTGTAATACTGAGATATCAGTTCTCTTTCTGATCTCCACTTAACATTAGCTAAAAATACACAATTCCTGAAGCAGTGCTTTCATTTGACTGCAGCCTTCCCCTTTGGGTGCTTTTTAGCTAGTCTACTTTTTGGGAGATTTGTTTAATGTGCCTAAACTGATTTTTTTTTTATGAAATTCCATATATAAGTCAAATACGGCATACATGAGGGGAAACAAGCCCTGATCTACATTATTTTTGCACATTTTTACTTATACAGCGTTTTCCTTGAACACCTTGTTGAAATTCTTGAAAAGGGGTTATTCCAAGTTCTATAGATAGAGTCTATAGTTGGCCAAGTAGCCTCTAAATATCATCCTTTATTTGAAAGGTGACATATCCAGTAAATTCCTCTATAGTCCATCTCTGAAATAGAATCTTGAGAATCCTGAAAAAAGGATCATTACAGTGGTATCAGAGCTCCACTCTTGGCACATCCTGTGCTAGCATTGGAGCACCAGTCATGCTGCATTCCGAAAATGGAGATCATATTTCTGAGAGGGAGAGGATATATCAGAATATAAGTCATAAAAAGTATGATTATACTACTGTTGACCTTAACAATGGTCAAGACAAGGGGAAAGCCTCTGAATCTGTGAATGATAAAGATAAGGAAGCAGAGGAGTTTGCAAAAACTCTATTGAAGGCTATACAAGATATATCCAAGGAGATAAAGGAGATGAGGATAGAAAGAATGAGGGAGTCCCTTTAGAGATTCTATCAAGGAGAAAGTTTTGATATGTCTCAATTTGGGACTGGTCAACCTGTGAGCTTGCCACAAGCTCCACAGGCCTCACAACGCTCTACAATGCCTACCTTCTTGGCTATAAAGAATGAATGGCTAAAAGAGCCAACCTCTCTGGAAGGTTACTTTGTAGAATATGACTCACAAAGTCAGAGGTTCAAGGATAACTTGAGCTTTCAAGACTTTTTCCATCTCAAGGACCAGAGGAGGCCATGGCAGCAGTACAGAGATGGAGGTTTCCTTCATGGGAGACACCACACTATGGGCAGGTTCTTCTTGCCTAAGTTCGATGGATCACCCTCTTGTTCTACCAAAGCATGGGTGGAAAAGTTGGACATCTATTTCTAGTTGAATAAAGTTCCTGAAGTAGAAGCCATCAAGATTGCTGCCTTGCATTTTGAGGTTGAAGCCCACAACTGGTGGTTTCATGGTCTATCTACATTGGGACACAACAATGTGTCTACATACGCTGAGTTCACTAGGAGACTAGTGGAGCGATTTGATCAGAAATATCCAAAGGCCCCTTTCATGAGCTTGGAAAATCTTAAGAAGATAGGAGATGCAGAGGCCTATATCTCTAAATTCCTGAGGTTGTCTGTAGTGGTCCCAGATCTATCAGTAGCAAGGAGAGTATAATTTTTCATTGATGGCTTGGAGGAACCTTTGCATGGCTTGGTTAAGTCTACCAAGCCCATCACTTTGCATGCTACCATTGAGAGAGCTAGGGATCTCCAAGATGCCTTTCCAAGAGCAAAGGCAACTTTCCAAAGCAGAACCCCTCACTCTTCTAAGGGGAAAGAAGGGAAAGCTGCTCCATCCAAGGAGAGATCACTGAAGAAACCTCTTGACATTGATCTCTGGAGGGAGTTGAGGAAAAAGAGATTATGTTTCACTTGTCAAGAGCCATGCGTACCAGGACATAGATGTGTTGCTGGAAGAGCACACTGTATTGAAGTCTTCTCTGATTTTAAGGAGGAAGAGGGAAATGATGGACCTAGGAGAGATCACAGCACTGGTGATGATGATGAGGAGGATCAATCACCATCTAGAGAGGAAGAAGGAGCCTTTTCTCCAACAAGTGGGACTCTTGCTTCTTTGAGAGGAGTGCCCAAGTACTTGACCCTCAGAGTGCATGGTTCAGTTATGAACCAAAGAGTTTCTATTCTAATTGACAGTGGGGCAACCCACAACTTTATTGATGCTCACCTTGTGCAGAGGAGAGGGATACCCACTGATACTTTTGATGGGTTCTCTGTTTTGGTTCTGGGAGATAGAACTATGCAGTGCATGCAGTATGTTCCATCACTTTTTGTGACTATGGGAACCTACACCTTGGTGGACCATTTCTTTGTAGTTGACATACCAGACACTAACATCATCTTGGGTGTCCAGTGGTTGATTACCTTGGGAAAAGTCACCACTATTTGGAAGGCCTTGTAGATGGAGTAGGTGGATTTGAAAAGTGGGAGACAACAAATCATTAAAGGAATGCACACATATCCTTCACCTGATGTTTCCACCCAAACAACAAAGATGGAATTGCGCAGTGGGGGCAGGGAACTCACAGTTCCTTCTCTCATGTTTATGAGAATGATGCAAAGAAAATTCCTACGTCATGGAAAGCCACTTGGAATTCCATTAGATTTTGATCATGTGGGGGAAGCCTCACCAAGTACTGAAACAATGGAAGAGAAAGCCACAGTGCTCTGGGAGGAAGCAAGGGGGAGGATCACCATTCCCACAAACAATTTTGGCATGTATAATGTCAAAGAAACAATCAACAACAAGGCAAACACCACCATAGATGCATCAGCAACACTGTCCTTGTTGAGCTGTGTAGATCGTTATTGGAGAACTCAACTCCTTGTGGAGTACTCCAAATATCTACACACTGGGGTGATATTAGATGGCATGAAGCAAGGAGGAGGCTATTTGGTCCATGAAGGGGTCATCTATCATATTGGTAAAGTATTTTTGCCTCAGGTCTCCAAGCTTAAGCAAGAGATACTACAAAGAGCACTTAAATAGTTCCTTTCCAGCTATATGCAGTCAGCCAAGATCTACTCCCTAATCATGAGGAGATTTGACTGGGAGGGCATGAAGGAAGAACTACATCAGCACTATGATTGGGAGGAACTACATCAGCAGTTACAAGAGTGCAATATTTATGAGGAGATGGGGCAGCCAAAGGATTTTATGCAGGAGACATTTCAGCCATCCCTTCCTTCTCTTAAAAGAGGAGAAATGCCCATGCCTAACTCCATGTGTGTGGGAGACTTGAATGGTAAAGAATCTGATCTTATGGAGCATGTTTATTTTTCTGATTTGATACATTATCTTACCATATGTATGCAGTCCATGGCTCCTACAAGGAGTGACATTAAATAGATCTCATGGCATGGATGAGGCCAATAAGAATTCAAAATCTAGCCACTCCCTTGAGGTGCAAAGGGAGATTCTCTATCATGATGGGTTCTTCCCAAAGGCACCTAAATTGGGCCTCACTTTTAGCCATGTCAAAGTGACCCATGTAGAAAATATGTGGTGGGAGTACCACCTACCACGCTCAGATCTACTCAAAATAAGGAGTGCACTGCATTGGTACCTTATGTGGGATTGTGACCCACCTCCTCAAGTGCAAATTTCAGTTTGCATATATGTGATTTTGCTTCCATACATAGATGATATATTGGTATTGTTTATGGGTTTGTATGAGAAAAAATTGGGTAGTGTATATGTACCACATGGGATGGAACTTTATCCTGTACTTCATGATACATGTTTTAGATGTGACATTGCTTCACCCATGTTTATTTCTGTTGAGTTTTACACTCCTGAAGGGATAGACTATGTACCTATCATGTTAGCATTAGAGGAGAAATTTCTAATGTATTGGCTTGATGAGAACTTGGTCCATGATGAAAAATTGATCCTTGATGGTGCCATCAATGGAGAAGGAGAATAACTATATCTCTTACCATGTAAGTTGCTTGTGGAAAAGCAACATTTTGGAGGGGAGGACTGTAATGTTCCCACTCAGCTTTAGCTAAGAGGAACATTCAATTTTTTTTTAATTTATGTTTCATGAATAAATGAATAAAGGAGGACATGTAAAACTCATAAAAAGTCTAAATAAATCAATTCCCATGTGAACAAAGACAAATTAGGGCTATGTAAATAATCACTTGCAGGTGTGAAAGAGGTTTGAGCTAAAGACTGGGTCAACCTTGACCAAATCAACAGTGTTGTCTAGGTTCATTGCATCTCCAAAAGGGACAACGCAGTTCTATAAGGGAGCCTCTAATGTGAAAAGGGATAAATCATCAAAGTGTTTTAGGGTTTGCAAGAGCTTTCTCATCTTATAAAAGGAAAAGGAGGACAACAAGAGAAGGTTATTGATAGATCATATTTCTGAGTATTTTTCTTCTTAAACAAATACCATTCTCTGTTGTTGAGTGGAGGATTGTATCTGGAATTCATATGCAGGAGTTTCATCTCTTCCTTTGATGATTGAAGGAGGAAAGTGTGTTGAAATGAACCACTATCGGGCTTGAGGCCAAGCTCCTACTTACATTGGCAGTGCTGATCCATTGAGGGTTTTGCTGTCTCTACAAGCTGTAGTAAGTGGTGATCTAGATCTTCAAAGATCTAGTGTATTTTGAGAGCCTCTCTCCATGGAGTGGGTCCTTTGACCTCCTGGAAGAGTGTATCATTTCTTTACTTCAGATCTACAATTATTCAGTAGTTTTCTATGTCTCTTGAGCTATAGCGCTGTCCCACTAGGAAAACTGCATTATTTATGTATGAGGGTTTGCAGGTTGTCTTGCTCATAGTTTAGATCAGAGATCTCTTGTGTTGGGCTTTGCCTTCCACTTGGTGATCCATGGATTGGCTTGTTGATCTGTGTTCTATTTAGATCTGATCCATTGTAATGAAATGATATATTCAGAAGTTTACTGTAGCAGTTTCCAGATCTGCAACTTGTTTCTCAGATCTACTCTTATTCATGCATGCTTTTGTCAAAATTCCAAGTGGATCTTGTAGAGAAAACTATAGAGTTTCTAGATCTCATATAGATCTTATATTTTGTCTGTAGATCTTCTCTAGATCTAATTTGTAACTTACATCTGCTGAACCTCCTGAAAAATAACGTTGTTGAAGCATTTTTGCAAATAAACATGTGCTCCTGCTCTCTTTTCTGAATATTTATTGTTGTATTGGCTCATGCTTTCTACTGTATAATGAAAGGGCTTTATCACAATGATTAGTTGCTGCAGTAATATTGGGATATCATTTCTCTTGCTGATATCCACTGAACATTAGCTAAAACTACACAATTCCTGAAGTAGTGCTTGCATTTGACTGCAACTTGCCCCTTTGGGTGCTTTTTAGCTAGTCTACTTTTTGGGAGATCTGTTTAATGTGCCTAAACTGATTTTTTTTTCTTACAAAATTCCATATATAAGTCACATACAACATAAATTAGGGGAAACAAGACATGATTTGAGTTATTTTTTCACAGTTTTACTTATACAGCATTTTCCTTGAACACCTTGTTGAAATTCCTGAAAAGGGGTTATTCCAAGTTCTATAGACAGAGTCTACAGTTGGCTAGGTAGCCTCTGGATCTCATCCTTTCTTTGAAAGGTGACATATCCAGTAAATGCCTCTATATTCCATCTCTGAAATAGAATCTTGAGAATTTTGAAAAAGGATCATTACAGAGGAGATCATCATACATGGATGCTATAGGGAGAGGAGGAGAAATAACTCAGTCTAACCTTGCAATTTCTTGAGGAAAAGAAATATTTGAGAGGAGAGGACTGTAATATTCCAAAATTTGCATGCAGAAAATTGGAATATTAATTTTTTCTCATATCATCTAGGAGGTGAATAAAATGGGTTTAGAGACCCATAAGTAGGAATAAATCCCTCATAGTGTGAAAGGGATCTATGGAGTAGCTTTATTTTGCACCTTCTAGTGTGAAAAGGGGAAAATGCATGAGGACAAGGTCAAGTTTGACCAAGTCAACAACGCTGCCTAGGAGGGTGTGGATTGCTTGGGAAGACAACATAGTTTGAGAGGGAGGAAGATCACTTGTGTAAGAAACTCTAATGTGTGGGGTCCAAGGCAAAGAGACATTCACTTGCATAAAAGGAGGAAGAGGCAGCCATAGAGAGACATGTTTGAGTATTTGATTTTGGTCTAGAAGACTATTTCTAGTCTCCGGCTATTTAGCTGAGTTGCAGTGTTGTTTAGCACGAGGGATTCCTATTTAGGATTTCTTCTCCTTCTTGAGAGGCCTCTTGAAGGATTACACTTCATTTCTCCACATCTAGGCTCAAGGTAAAATCCAATCCTTCAATCACTGCGTTATTTTTGCTAAAGTATAACGTAATGTTGCATGGTGTTGCAGTGGAGGGTTCCACAACACCATTCCTTGACTCATCTTTCAGAGGATGGAGCTTCTAATCCTTGGGAAGGTTAGTGAGGAAGGTTTTCCAGAGCTGATTTGCATATCTTGGCATCAGGCCAAGCATCTCCCATCTATTATAGTGCAGTTCCTCTCCTTGATTGCATTATCTCAGTGTGTATCTGCAGTGGGGGTTTGCACCACTATCTTGGAGGGTGAGATTTTCAGTGCTAGGATCAGCCTTGCACTTCGAAGATCCATTAGAGGAGGTTGCTTCAGATTAGACATCATATTCAGCCATCTCCACCTATTTCTAGTTTTGAGTTGTAGCTGCTACCCAGCAACTCCGTCATTTTTTCATATTTTCCATCTGTATATATATTTCTGCCAATCCTTCTAGGGATTGTTGTACCATTGTTTTTCAGGGGTTGAGAGCTTGCTTCCCCACATTTCTTTAGCTGATATTGTTATATCATTGTATTTTCATTTATCATGTTGTAGTATCCTATATAAACTGCGTAGTCATAGCTTGGGCACTCTTGTGTAGCAGTGTTTTCTCATGATTTATGTACTAGTTTCTTGAGGCTGATCATTGCCTCTCTTGAGTAGCTTTTTTCTCAAGATATTGTACACATATTTTTCTGCTATGATCTAATAATATGGCTATGAGTTCTTCTGATATTTTCTGAATTTGATGCAACCATAATCTTTCATTATTTGTGTTGCATATTTCTAGATCTCCAGATTTGGAATATCTTAAGATATTCCCAATAGTGTATAATTTCCCGATTTTGGGATATTATAGCACCACATGTTCCAACATTGGATCAAGTATCGTAAAAGTCAATCCTATGATTGAAGAAGGTCATTCTACAGAAATTTGAGGAGACCCCATTGCACCAACTATTGGTGCAACTGACCATCGACAACTAAGGCAGTTTGAATCTCGAGCCAATCCCTCTCCCTCCATGCCATCCTATGATCAAAACAAGATCACATCAGCAACACGAAAAACACCAAAAAAGAGACAAAATTTCCAAATTTTTTGACAAAAACTACCTTAGCTCTCCACGTGCCTGTCCCTCCGATAAGAGAAAAGAGGGTGTGCCTATTCCTCTGACAAGCGCGAGGAGGGTGTGCTTGTTCTTCTCACATGCATGCAAAAGGCACACAAAACCTCCTTTTTGCGTGGAAAAGGTGTGCCAATACCCTAATCACCCATGTGGTCAAGGGAAAAACTAGCTAAAGATCTATACAAACCAATATTGTATGGACCTCGACACCCATAGACCGAAAAAATTAAAATGTAGGACATCATGAAGTTTACCTGGCCAAAAAATTGTTAATCCTCTCTACTCAGGTTGACCGCAATAGAAAGAACTGCTCCACAAAAGACTCTGACCTCTCAATACTCAACATACACAAATGAACTGAAATAAGCCATATTCGCTTATATGTCACCATTTTCAAAAAATTTGGAGGACCACAACGAGAGCTTAGAAGGCCCAATCACCAGACCGAAAGCAAGACTATGATTAGCGATCCATTATGCCCAAGGGAAATGCCACACATTCGCACCCTCAAAAAAAAAATTTCATTGTCGGCAGGTATGCTCTCTCTCATCTTATTTTTTAAGCACATGTCGTTCAAATAAATATTTGAATAAATTATATGCTTTCACTTGGGGTATTTGTTTTTTTAGGTAGTGTGAAAACCCTCCACAACTCCATCCAAAAAAATTTCTAGAGCATGTATCATTTTACCCCCAACATGATAGAGTCCTAGAAAAACTCTGCATATATTGACATCATTTCTCCGTAAAAAATTAACCATAGGTTCCAAACACTTGACCATGTTTATCATCACCTCACCTTTCACATGACAAGCATCATCGTTGGTCGGTATAGCCTCCCTTCCATGTCACTTGTCACCCAAAGTAGACCATATATCACAACAAAGTGACACCATGGACATACCATTATAGTCCAGGAAACACCTCATGTCGATTCACTCACCATGCATTAGGTCAAGCTTTACCATATAAAAAATAAATAAAAATTATTCTTGGATGACTAGGTTGTGCAAGCGGATCAAAAGTGCATTACTGTGCCTCACATTTGGCCTACCATACCTCCATCAACATAACCCATCTACAACACTTTTTCATCTGCTTCATCAACCTAACACATGAGACCAACCAATGGGGCCCCCACCCTCAGCAAAACACCTTCCTCACATCACTAGTGAGAAAACACTTTCATGTTTTGGGGCACCCATGGTAAGTGTACAAAGACCGCAAATGACACACTACATCCCCCACCCACCCATTAATTTTTTCTCCCATGGAAACAATCCCCTATCACCCTTGGTCAAATTATCACACCCTCACACAAAAGCCACCATGACATTCATAACTAGTTTATACACACCCTGGAAGTACTACTGACTCCAGGGATTTCCCCATCAAAAATAGTTATGATTGCCACCAAGCTACTTTTTATACTCAGACCTTGGGCCACTGAATCCCCATTATCAATTTTCAGTCATCCCTCACCATCATGCCTATGTTAAACCCATCACATCCAGGATCTTGGTCGTCCATATTAGTGACCCCCTCGTTCGGTGGAGGCTTCCTTTTTGTCAACATCAACACCTCTTTTCCAAAAATCAAGTGGTACCTTGGATCACCCCTCTCCACAGTTAGGGCATCCTCGGGTGGCATTGTGGGAGACATCATTTCCCATATATGTCATTGATCCTCATGAAATTTGACTACAACATAATATTTCATGTCAATATGGTATCGTACCTTACAACCATTGCACTTTGAACAAATTTTTCGAAGACCCGTGCCTCTATAAGCATCTCTTTCAACAATTCTTACACGGGAAGGTCCCATCCAACACCTATGCATACAATGTGCATTTATATTCCATACCAATTTTACATATATGGGTACCAGATTGCACCTATTGTCAAAGAAAAAATGCCCTTGAGGGCGTCATTAGTCATCGTCATCAACCAACATATCACTACCATACTAGTGAAATAGACAAAATATCTATCTTTCATATATATTTGTTTAACTAGATAAAGCATCATGAGCATGGGACATTCCTGCCTCATAGAAAATCTATATATATTGTATTATACCATTTCTTGCAGGGATTCCATAGGACATGGTCACTCTTGACATGGTGCAAGGTGTGTCCAAATCCGAGCTACATGCAGGTATCTCTCTCTCTCCACACAGTACACAGAAAAGAAACTATAATGTATTTCAGCTATAGAGTTCTTCCTAGACCTCACACATTAGGGGGAAACTGTTATCACTAGAAAATGAAACAAGAAAAGATTACATTATTTAATTTCAGGAAAAAGGATTTACAGGGCTAAGAGACATTAGATAATCCGAAGTTTTTAAAAATCTCTAAGGTATGAAAGGAAAAATCAAATTGAGCAATATAAAAAAGCAGTCAAATGTGCCCTTGTGTGTAGAATACTTCGATAAGTGCACATTTGCGTGGATTTTCCTCAAAATTCCACATGGTCCTGAGAGTGGTGGGAGCCACTTTCCAGGACCACAAGGCACACTCCAGGACATTGATCCCACACTTGAGTCTGCCTAAGGACAACCACACAAGCCTCCTTAGGACCTCAATGGAGCACACAATGGAAGAAATGTGGCACACAATTGAATCACCCTACACTCTTGGGTCACCATCCACAATATACCAAGAGAGGGAAGGAGGATTTGAATTATCCTATAAAAGGCCACTAGGAGATGAACAATAGGAGAGCACATTGTTATGCTATCCAGAATTTCCCCAAGAAATACCAGCAGTGTGTAATCCAGAGGAGAGATAGAGGGGACTTAGTTGTTGGCCATCCAACAACTCCAGTCCACCATAGTAGAGAGAGGGAGACTTTGCGCCAAGTCAGCTCAGAAGTAAAGAAATCCTTTCATCGAGACTTGGAGCTCCATAGTTCCAAGGGCCCCTTCGCAAGTGGGTTAAAGTTTCATCCTCATTTCCTACCAACACTCAATAAGAGGGGACGTAAGCGCCATTGTTTGGATTATTGAAATTTTTTGAATCTATTTAGAGATTTTGTGTTATTTGTTTTAGTTTTAGTTTAGTTTTTATGTTTGAATATGCATGATATTTCTTTATCTAGTATGTTTATGTTTTAGCATGTTCGACTAACTTTCTTGACTCCATCTATTTTCTGCCTGTGACCAATAACCTAAGAGGGAAAAACCACCCCTCTTAAGAAAGTGTGATTTGGTACATTCGTGCGCCAAACACACCAACACAATCATGATGCAATATTTTATAGCAAAGAGCATAAGTATCATCTTATGAAATATGGAATTGAATACATTGTACGGTCACATAAATTCAAAACTCACTTGAATTTAGTCAATGCTAATCAGATGAAGCACTTAATAAGTTCAAGTAAGAGAGATATACTCATGGTTGTAAAAGAACATTATAAGGATATTCAGGATGCTTTTTCAAGTTGTGAGTCTCATTTTAAATATAGTTTGGTTAAAGTGGTAGAATCATTTCAAATTCTATTCAAAGAACCAAAACATATGCCTCCTAAAAAGGGAATACAACATGAGATACTGTTGATGTCTGATGCCCCTCTTCCTAATGTTATAATGTATCGCATGTCAGTAATATAGAATGAAGAAATAAAGAAACAAATCCAAGAGCTGGTAGTAAAAGGTTTAATTCGACCAAGTTCATCTCCATGAAGTTCACCCATAATTCTAGTTCCTAAGAAAGATGGGACATGGAGAATGTGTGCTGACTTTAGGGCCTTAGATAAAATCACAATCAAGAACATGTATCCTATTCCTAGGATTGATGATTTTATTGACCAGTTGAAAAATGATGTCTATTTCACTAAGTTGGATTTGCGTAGTGGGTATCATGAAATTCAGATAACAGAAAATGATATCTGGAGAACTCCATTCAAAACTAGGCAAGGACTATTTGAGTGGTCAGTAATGCCTTTTGGTTTGTGTAATGCACCAAAAAATTTCATGCATGTTATGAATGATGTCTTTCATCCATACATTGATAAGTTTGTCATAATATATTTATATGATATATTGATATTTAATTCCAGTATGAAAGAACATGTTAAGCATGTTAAATATATTTTTGAAGTGTTGCATAGGGAAAAATTATACATTAAACTATCAAAATGCGAATTCAAGAAAACTTCATTAGTTTATCTTGGTTACATAGTTGCAGGTGGTCATTTAAAGATAGATCTAGCTAATATAGATGTGATTTTTTTTTACAGGAAAAGTTACCCTAAGTTCCTGGGTTGAAATATCTAACAGAGCACGGGCATGTCATCACAAGAAGGACTAAAATTACCAACTTCTATGTTTTAAACTAGAAAATGAGGATTGCAGATCTTACCCGTTTATCCTTCATTTGTAGTAGATCCTGTATGGTTCAAACTCCTTGCAACTCCTCATGCTCCCAACCTATAAATCATTCATGAACAAGCACAAAACCTAGTTGTACAACAGATATGTCCTATATGTTAGCAAAATAGAATACATGATCTTACAAAGATAACTTTAAATAAACTTACTCAATATGATTAAGCATGTATAAGAAACACATAGCACATGAACATTAGGAACAGGATGGTACTTCTTTTATTCATAACATGTACAGAAAATAATAGCAGAGAAATCACCTGAGATCTACCACAGCCTTGAGTAAAACCATCCTCTAGATTTGTCCAACCCTAGCCTCACAAAGATTCTTCCATAAATGATGCATAAAGGATGTCACATAGAATGATGATGATCATCTCAAGGAAATAAGGGTTTCTTGAAACCTGGGAAGTGAGGGAGGCATAAGGGAAATATCAGACTTGATCAGGGCCATAAAATGCTATAATATCAATAATATTCTCTCTCTCCTCCCTTAGGCCATTCCCTTGAGGTGTATTTATAGTTCCTCAAATTAGTTTTTTTAGTTAGGGAAAAATTAGGCCATGGGATGGGGTATTTAAGTTACATGAAAAACCATAAACCCCACCTTAATGATAGAGAATTTTATATTTTTTAATATTTTAAATAGCATACGCAGGTCAGATATGGATGGACCCACATGTGCACTCAAAAAATACTGTGCAGATTTGCATATGGATGTTAAAATATTGTTTTTTGAGAAATGTGAAAGTCTGAATGGAAGGGTTTCCCATAGCCAATGCACAAGTAATAAAGTATATAAAACTCATAAATGATGCTATAATAGATGCCCCTTAATATATGAGGTCAAAAGGGGCACATGATGGCCGAAATGTATTATGTGCATAGAAAGAACCTTGCGAGGACTAGAGAGGACTTCACTAGATTTCAACCTGCCAAAAATGAGTGATATAAATAAAAAATATAGGTCATGTCTGAGATGGGCATACCCATGCTCAGTGAAAGAAAAGCATGTCTACATATCAAGTATGGATTGATTCCAATATGTATACAAGTATAACTGAAATGTAAAATACATAGTGAATCATCTGATCACTGCCTAGAAGAATATGTCAAAATCATGTCCATGTATCCCATATAGAAGACTTATCAATGATGCCACATAGATATATAACCACTAAAGTCACAATTGAATATCCAATTACCAAATCATAAGTGGTGGAACAAATGGTACAACACGCAACTCCGACGCCAACATATAAGATGTCGTTGTGATGAAACTGCAACATATAAGGGTGGATGGTTTCACTGGAAGAAAAATGAAGGAGCTGTCAAAATGAACCAAACAATGCTGATGCAAACCTGAGTTCTTCACCAATCACTATGGCACAATTCTACACAATGGGAATAAATGAGTTGAGGTCAACCATGTGAAAAATCGTTTGATTACCGGTCATCGATGTATATAGTTAACAAATGCGAGACAACCCACCGATAATGATAATGAGTGTCAAGGTGCCTGAGTACAAGCTAACAAGTGTGAATAAATGAGTTGAAGTCGAACACTTGAGAGAATATATCAATCAGGAGACATTGATGTATTATCAATGTTGATAGTGAAGGAGCCTACCACTGATGACCGCAAACCCTAAGGTACTGACAAAAGGACTCTAGACCTTATTCCCATAGCAAAGAGTTAGAGTTGATGGGAAAATATCTATTGGAAGGAATGCATTAAGGCATCCACATCATTCCAATGAGAGTGTAACCCGCAAGACAATATTTCGAGGGAATCAGACAAAGAAAAGTAAAGTAACCAACCCGAAGTACATTTCTGACATGCGCAAAATGTGGCTAGAGCATAACAGAAACCCTCTAAACCAACCAATAATTAAATCTAACAAAGAGGCAAGATATCCACTGATAGGGTCAAATGGAAATAAAGGTATTGCATTAATCCTAGGAGTGATAATGTAAGATAAATTCGAACACAAGGGAAACCATTCATTCAAAGACGCATGATGTTGATCAAATGCTCAGCACAATGTCACCTATCAATGATGTAAATAGGGTCAGGGTGTGGCTCTACATTTACTCTTATATAAATATGTCGAATTTTATAAGAGACAAACCCGCTAACAAGAATTCAATGTAGACCTTCTCAAATCATCACGAGCAAAGGAAAAAATAGCTGATGTGATAGAACAAGGCACTGAAAAAACTGGGAAGGTCAACTGAAAAAATGAGTCAAGATACACTGTAGAAAGGCTGACTCAGGTTAACTTCCCTTGAACAAAAGCACGACTCATTTTGAATATGGCAGCAAATGATAACTTTGTATAAGTTTTTCATGTAGGAGGCATAAACAAACCCTTCATACGATTGGAGGAGATGACCAACCGGGGGAGTACTGACTTGATAACAAGGTTTATATGGCTTCTCCTAAGTCAAAAACTAAAACCATCCCAAATGGAGAAAAGAAATATTTTTTGTTCTTTGTTCAAGGGCGAGAAAGCTGACATTGTAGCTGCCATCAAGTATGGAAGTATTGTCTTGTTCCCGCTCTTTCTCAAATACTTAATTTTTTTTTTCTTTTTATATTTAAAAACCTAGAAAGGAATAAAAGAATGCCTATATTACAATGGATAGAATGAGTGTCGGTAAATATATGCACTAGTTCCTGGGATAGGAACACTCCTATGCTCAACGCAAGGTGGTGAAAACTGGTAAGTGACACTCAAAGGTATGTTCCATCCATGGGTAAAGGTGTCAAGTCACAAAGGCTAAGTGATTGCATGGTTAACTTGTACAGAAAGACATGGTCAAAATAGGGCTTAAACATGAGTCCAAATGAAGCCGACTAAAGGCCAAGATAAATGAGTAGTCAATATGCAATGCAGTAGTACAACTCGAAAAAAATGGGAGCCTCTAAGGTAAATGGCCAGAATAAAGATAGTGAAGAAGAAGAAGAATGAAGCTTTAATGCATAAGTCATGGTGGGAATAAATAGGAATCCCAAGCCTACTTAGATTTCAGCATGGAAAAAAAATGCTAGCAAGGAACTAACTAGGAATCCCATGTAAAGGATGGCTCTACCACCAAGTCCTGATTTAAAAATCGATGAGTGAAATTGGTTAAATAGTCATGACATGATGGGGTCAACCTTATGGAAAGTGTTCAGAATGGAGGCTAATATGAAGAAATGAAATGGAAAGTGGATTCCCTAACCGATATGCCAGTTTAGAATCAAATACTTGCCATGACAGATTAGCGGTCATGGATCCGAAGAAAAATTGGAAATATCCCAAAATCACCAGAATGTACCTGAAAATAACTTTTCCCAACACTTACAAGCCAATAGGTTAAACAACCTTAACCAAATTTGAAAAATAGAAACTTTTTGAAATTTGTGAAAAAAATTCAAATTATGGGCATAAATAAGAATTTGACTCACATTTTAGTCATTTGTGTAGTACAAAAGTGGAAAAAGATCTCTGGAGCAAAAACCCCCTTCTTGCAAACGGAGCAACTGGCCACCGAATTAGCTCAAACTATTCAGGTAGACCATGTACTCATCTTTCTTATTAATTTCATTCTTATTTCAAGAAATTTTTAATATTTTTGACTGTAGGAAATATATTTTCTTTGAAACCCTCTACATATACTATCAAGATTACTATCAACTGGAGAGAAAGAGAGCATAGTGCAATTGATACTGAACTGATGGAGGATCAACAATCATTATATATACTTCATAGTTATGGTTTATTAAAATTTTTCAAAATGTTGAATATGAAAACCAATACTCAATTTCTTGAGATGTTGGTCAACCATTGGGAACCAGAGGAAGATTGTTTTCTGGTATATCAGATACCATTGAGGATTGAGGTGGAAGACATCTATTTTATCATTGGATTCTCCTGAAGGGGAGACCCACATGATTTGCATGGTAAGCCCATTGGAGGGCTTAATGTAGATGAATATGTCCAGGTATACTATATATATGGCGCAAAGAAGGTGGGGACTCATATCCAAATCAAAGATGTATGAGACTTGTACATGAAAATCCTTCTTTTCACTATTGGCAGAGTGGCAGGTTCGACATCCCTTCATCAATCCTCATGTACTCACAAGTCTGGCAGTTGATTGCTTGACCCATATCTATGATTGGTGCACAACCTTATTGGCTAATCTGGAGAAAAAACTAACTTCCATTCGCCAGGTAAAGACAAATCACTTTGGATATGGTAATATTCTCCTGACATTATTCTTTGAGAGAGTCCTAGGGCTTCAGTCAAAGATCGTCTCAACCATCAGTAGCCCAAGAGATCCAAAATATCCAGATGGTCAAACTTGATGAAGAGACTAGAGGGAAGTGAAGTTCCCCAAACTTCTTGGGATGATGATTTCTTCCAGTGGTGGGAAGAATAGGTCATCTTAGTAGAGGACTATCCCTATGTTGGGATGGATTTTAGAGGAGATCCAGATTTGGTTCTTCCACCCAGAGCAACATGGGGTGAAATTGGTAATATTACACAATGATTTTTTGATTATATGATTTTTATGATTTTTCAAATTATATGTGAAATGAAAAATGTTTTTGATAGGAAAATATGACTTACAAAATTTAAATTATCATAATGTAGACATGGGACTAGTTAGTCTTGAGAGTTTCCCAAGACATAAGCACCGCAGAGCATAGGTGGGACATGATGAAGACCTAGGTAGAACCCTCCATGCCATCCAGAGAAACTTGGAGAGTTTAACTTGCCAAGTACCCATGTCAGCCATAGAGGATCTTCCTGAGACTATCCAGAGGAGGGTAGTTGGAGTACCACGAGAATAGTAACGGTTATTCCATCGTGTAGCTACTGCTATTGTGTTCTATAGGAACACAAATATTGGGTAGGGACCTCAGGAATATATTTTAGATTTTATCGGATAACTTGTTATTATTTTTTATGACAGACATGATCTGGCATAAGCCCTAATTTTGCAGGACATGATGGTGCCATTTTTGTATATTTTGAACACTCTTATATATATATATATATATAGAGAGAGAGAGAGAGAGCGAGAGAGAGAGAGAGCGATTTTATATGATGTGATTGTCCCAAATGTACAATGATGAATGCTTTTTTTGATATTTTTTAAAGTATTGAGTGTTTAATGTGCCAATCAAGTGCTTGATTAGCTAATGAGTCTCCTAACCAATTACCAGATCGAGGAATATGAATGAACGTAATAAATTGAAATGAATTGTAACAAACATACCCTAAAAAATAATCGATGCAAAAATGGGTCTTTGGTAGTATAGGTGTTATTTAATTGTGAAACCATCAGTTTTAAATCCAAGTAAAATACTAACGAATCAACACCAACAGATATTGCCTCCGAGAGTAGATTGACCACTACAATGTATTCTACCATTTTGTTCAAAGAAGGACCAATGTAGACACCTCTTGAGACTAACAAATTACCAGATGGATAGTGAATTATGCAAGCCATGGAAGGTAGGTCCCAGGTATGTCTACTAGCACCATCGGAAAAGCGAAAATGACTCATCTCATCCAATAATACATGCCAAAGTAGATCAAAATCATCAAAGTCACACCAAAAACTGAAAAATATACATGTACAAAAATACAATATACACAACAATGAAAATTCTAGGCAAAAACCTAGGCATAATACTTCTTCAAATAGAGCCCATTTTTGGGCTCGGCTAGCTCGTTCCCATCAAAATAAACCAAGGAATAAGCTCACTTTTTCAGGACCTTTTTGACGATGAAGGGGCCATACCACATGGATTTGAACTAACCTGACCTCAAGGTATCCTTCTTTTGGGCATAAACTAATACAAGGTCACCTTCAGAGAAAAACATAGGCTTGACTGCCTTATTGTACTGAACCCTTACTCATTTCTTATGCACTTCATTCATTGTAGCTACATCTTGGCGCTACTCATCGAGATGTTCTAGATGGGTAAGGCATTCTTTGAGACTAGAAGTGTGAGGAAGAAGCTCAAATGCTAGCTTAAGGGAAGGAATTTCGTATTCAATAGGAAATATAAATTCCAACCCATAAGCTAGTTGAAACAGAGTGAAATTGGTATGGCCAAAGCACAGGGTACAACATGATGTGCCAATTGGATCT